>JAOUQT010067920.1:0-10351 GCA_025769995.1 Xyliphius kryptos
CGAGTCGGGCTGCGGAGTTTTGGACCAATTGCAGAGGTCTGATTGTTGAATTTGGGAGACCGGCAAGAAGAGCATTAGTCGAGCCGGAATAGGATGAGGGCTTGGACCAGCAGCTGAGTAGCCGGTTCAGTTAGGAAAGGTCTGACTTTCCTGTTATACGGAATGAATCTGCAGGAACGGGCAGGTTTCGTGACCTGATCTGAAAGTTTAAGATGATTGTCAATTGAAAAACCAAGATTCTGGACCGAGTCAGTTGGAGAGATTGTGGAACCCTCAATTTGGAGGTTCAGGTCATGATGAATTGTGGGTTTAGCTAGGATTATAAGCAGCTCAGTCTTAGCCAAATTTAATTTAAGATGACTGGCCAAACAGATATGTCGGTGAGGCAGGCTGATATCCGATTAGCGATTGAGGGGTCGTCAGGGGAAAAAGCCAAATGGAGCTGAGTGTCATCAGCATAGTAATGGTAAGAAAAACGAGGGGCCTTAATGACAGTGCCCAGTGATGACATGTATAGTGAAAAGAGGAGGGGTCCGAGTACTGAGCACTGTGGGGCTCCAGTAACTACTTGTTGAGGTTTAGAAACATCTCCGTTCCAAGACACTTGAAAGGTTCTGCCTGTTAGATTAGACTGGAACCATTCAAGTGTCATACTGGAGAAGCCAATATTGAAAAGAATGGACAAGTTGTGGGTTTGCTGGCAAGAAGAGTTTTGCCGATATCTAATTCTGAGCCCGGGGAGAAAGAGGAGATGGTTGGATGTGTTAGATATCAGGGTGAGGGTTTGGAGAGGGTGAACGAGTTTACTGATATTTTCAATCTTCTCCATGAAGAAGGTTGAAAAGACTGAAACTGTTAAATATATATATGTATATATAAAGTTCAGTGGAGCATTTAACTGTATTTAACGCTAACCCCTATACCCTCACCCTAAATATACTTCAGTAACCTCACTGTGGTGAGGTGCAATGATGCATCACACAGAAGGATTCTTCTCAAATAAAGAGAGAAGGAACCTCGGTATACTGACACCTTTAAAAATGACAAGTCACCATAGTACCGCATACAAAATCTGTGTCCACACACAAACACACATCAGACTTGCTGAGCTCAACAGGTTTCTGATTGTAAGCTTTTCAATCAGACAACAATGGAACTTAATTCTCTTAGAACTCAGAAAAACCAGCAGTGACCTCAGAAAATCAGGACAGTTTCAGTCTGTCGACCTCGTGTTTAGCTCTGTATGGCCACTTTATTTAGTCACCTGCTCTTTCAGGGTTGGAGATGGTTTGGATGAGACTAGAGTCTTGCAGAAAATCGAGTAAGTGGGATTTATTGGTCATAAGTGCTGTGATGGACTAAGTGCTAAGAGTGCTTACCTGTTTGTGTGAATAATATATTTAAAATGGTAAAATTAGTGGTCGAACTTTATTCTCCTTTTTTAACTGACAAGTTTTTATTAGCCGAATGTTATAGCTGCTTGTAAGTTCTACCTGCACAAACATCCTCATGGTAATAAAAAAAAAAACATATATTAAATTCTGAAACATTTGCCAATGATATCACAATGTGATTAAAGAAAGATCAAAGATGAAAAGGTTTATACTACTACACACAATGTGGTGAAAAGCAGGGACTGGAAGAGAATGTTTGATGGGACAGACAAGATAAAAGCAGCACTTACCGTTGCAGTCCTGGAGGATGGACTTTGTGACTCTTTCTGGATTTTGGAATCACTTGAAATCAAAGTGGAAAATCATATGACCGGCTGATCCAACTTCAGTGGAAATTCAAGACAAATTAAAATGAGGCTCAGTTGTGTGTGTGTGTGTGTGTGTGTGTGTGTGTGTGTGTGTGTGTGTGTGTGTGTGTGTGTGTCCGTCCGTCCGTCCGTCCGTCCGTCCGTCCGTCCCCAGCAACAGATAATGGATGGATGACCAAAGCCTTAAATTTGGTTGTGTTTTATTACAGTTTTTTCCACTCTGTCTTTTGTCAGTGTCTCCTAAGACAAGTATTTTATGACATCCTGGTCTGGATTTCACTACTTAAGATAAAAAGCCACTGGAATGAGTAGAGAGATGAAACAAACTTGGCAGTAGACCTTTTTTAAATGTCCTGCTTTGCCACCGCATGGTTTCTCTCTTCTTTGCTTAAAGCAAATTCATTTCCACAAGGAAATAATTATTCATTATTTCAACTCTTCGACAATGTAACTACACCGGCCTGTTTTTATCTTGTACGTCACATAGCAGTCATTTTTCTTTATCGTCTCCATTATGGGTGGAAAAGCCCTTTAGCATGGTACCTGATGATACATGGGTTCTTCTCTGTAGAACTGAACCAGTAGTACTGATTACATCAAGTCTGCCGAGCACCACCGGTTGGTTCCTGCGCCTCCAACAAGATCAAATCTCTGTCATTAAATAAATACATCACATGTCAGTGTTTAGAATTTAAAGTAGAAAAACAGACCTGGAACTTAATCAGGTCAGAAATCAGTAAGACGGTTTACACCAATCAATCTGTGATGATTAGACTTCCTGTACAGAAATATTACGTACTACGCTGCACGTGGAATGGAGAAGTACTCTTATTTTATTTAATGGTACATGAGTGATTGCTCCTGAGCCATTTCAGACATGACTCATTAAGCAGGATTATATGTGACCGAAGGGTTTCTGTATGTGTGTGTATATTATTCACCGGTCATTTTATTAGGTGCAGCTCTTTGGACCTTGTAGTTCTACAATTCCATTCTGTAGTCCATCTGTTCCTCTACATACTTTGGTTCGTCCTATTTACTTTGTTCTTAGATGAACAGGACCCCCCCCCCCCCAGTACTGCTTCTGTGGGGGTCCAGCTCATCTGAGGACATACATCTATGGTTTGATTACTTGGGTCGTTACCGACATCTGGTGAAAAATTCATGTCAATAGCACCTCTAGAAATCTATTTAGTGAGAAAAATGTGTTCAATACTTTTCACCCGCTGTATATATAACAAATGTATCAAACTATAAATATATGATCAAATGGTATACAAGTATACAAAAAGACTTAGCAAAAAATAGTATATAATATGGTTAGCGTGTTGGCCTCTCAGCGCTGGGGATTCCCAGTTTGAATCTCGATCTGGGTGTAGTTTCAATGTTCTCCCTGTGTTTGCGTGGGTTTCCTCCAGGCTCTCCAATTTCCTCCCACTGTCCAAAAACATGGACCGCTCTAAATCGCCCCCATAGTCTGTGTGGTTGTGTGTGTATGCGCCCAGCGATAGATGTTCATTGCATGGGCATGGGGAACACCACCGCGCCCCTAGTAGAAGAATAAGTTAAAGATAATGATATGAAAATTAAACATACATACAGTTTACATAAAAAGGCGATCAATGTTCATCCACGTTAGCAGCAATCACTCCGCTGCTTCGGGCTCCATATCAGCTGCACGTCAGTTTCTATGATGCAAATAATATACCATGAAAATGGCTGCTATGTTCTTTCTCCCTGGCTGCAGAAATGGGCATGTTGTATCGGGGGTGCAAAAGTGGCGTCGAGCACCATAACTACCCTGAATGAAGGACTGAAGTCGTTCTCCAAATTGGGTCTTTAAGGTTGACATTTGAAGGTGAACATCTCCAGCAAACCTAATCATTTATATTATCTTTATAATGTGCAGTCGAGTGGAGTTTTGCCAATTATCAGTACGTGGTACCAGTTTCTATGGAAGATTCGCAGCTCGAGCACACTTCATAGCCACTTCAGTGTCAGACTATTCTGGTTTTGGGAATATATACCCACTCTGCCTTGCAGAATAGTTGGGGTCAGGAGCTTTGGCCGAATATATCAGGTGAAGTGGACTACAAATTGGTTTGAGTTATAAAACCCTGAAAGTTTTGTCAGAAATAGAAAATGTATTGTACTTACAAGTAGCCTTTTTTTTTTTTGATGTTTTTAGTAACCATTTGATGTCGGGTGGCACGGTGGCTAAGGAGTTATGTTCACCTCTCTGCGCTGAAGGTTCCCGGTTTGAATCCCGATCTGGGTTTTTATGTCCTCCCTGTGTCCACGTGGGTTTTCTTCTGGTTCTCCGGTTTCCTCCTACATTCCAAAAACATGGATTCCAGGTAAACTGTGTGACTGTGTGAGTGTGTACCCAGTTATGGATTTATGCCCCGTCCTGCGTGTGTCTGCCCAGGGCCTGAGACGTTGTCCCCTGGATGGGCATGGGGAACTCCACCGCGACATTCATAAAGGAATAACTGGAAGCTGATGGATACACAAATTGAAGTCTTGAACACGGTGGCATGATGGCTTATCAGTTAGCACGTTCTCTTCTCAGCACTGGGGATTTCCGGTTCGAATCCTGATCTGGGTGAAGTTTTCATGTCCTCCCTGTGTCCGTGGGGCTTTCCTCTGGGTTTTCTGGTTTTCATGGCAAATTCCAAAAGCATGGATTCCAGGTAAGTAGAATGTTCTAAATTGCCGCTATAGAGTGTGTTTAAGGATCTGTGAGTGAATCTGTGCCCAGTGATGGATTAGCGCCCTGTCCTGGGTTTGTCTGCCCGGTGCCTGAGACATTCTACCCTGGATTGGCATGGTGAACCCCACTGCGACCCTAGCAGAGGATTAAGCAAAAGATAATGGATATACAAATGTATGTGACGAACACTTGGTGGTTAGCACGTGCGACGGTTCAAATCCTGATCTGGGTGATTTTGATGTCCTACCCGTGTCCACGTGGGTTTCCTTTCGCAGTCCAAAACATGGAGTACCTGAAACTTTCTTCCCTAGATTGGCATAAGGGACCAAATGTAAATCTAAGATGAGAAGTTTTCCAAATATCTTCATCTGTTCAGTTATTGTACATAAATAATAAAAAAAAAACACCCATACTGGATTTTTGAGGTGAAACAGTTTATCTTTGGTAAACACTTGTGAAAATTGTGAGAACTTGTTAATTTCTAAGATCGTTCAGCTTTCCTCTACGATGCTGTGTAAAGACCACCATAATGAAGAAATAATTTGAAAACTGATTGCATATTAGCTGGAAACCTCCAGCACAAGATCATGCTCTCTCTGATTACAAAACTAATAAGCTGGTATGAGCCGTATGGACCGATGCCAGTTTGGGAGTTTTGGCATTTTGTGGAAGTGTGTAAGGATTCTTTGGGACCACTCTGTCTGACCGGTCACCTAGGAGCAATTTGCCTTGGGAGACCCTACCAGGGGCTTTTGCCCCTGACAACATAAAAAAACTGAAATGAAACCGTTTTCAAGTCCAAACTTGATTCTAGGTGATGTTCCATTTGCACATAGGACCCCTTGTTCTAAAGGTGCGTCCCTGTCTCTCTCTCTGGTCCATTGAGTTTGTCATGTTTTGGATGCGATCTGCTTCAATAGTTCTGCATGAGGACAGAATCTCCTCCCAGAGCTGTTGCTTATGTGACACGCCTCCCACCATCATAGACCCTCCTTTTGATGATGCTCCAAAGTTTGTCCCCTTTTATGCCCATAGCAGCCAGAGAGGCAGATGTGTTCTTTGCCGCATGAGATGAGAACATGAACATGATCTCGCTGCCGAGTGCATGCTTCTTCTTAAACCACTGCAGCCATTAAGGGGCTGACAATGTTGCTCCCCATGAAAGATGGCCTCCATAATGTATGTGGCATTTTGATGCCAAACATGTATTTTGAGGGTTTAATTTGTATTTAAATATACTGTTATCATTGGTGGTTTGTTCCAAAACATTTCAGTCGTACTGTAATGGTTAATGCCCGGAGAATTTACAATGACTGCAGTTCATATAGGACATTTCGGAAAATCGGAGAAAGTATTATTTGCATAATAATTTTATTTGCATAATAATTTTTAACACAGTAAACACTCTACTCTTACTGGTGCAATGTGGCCAGCAGGTGTCCAATCACACACACTAAAATGTCAAGGGTTTCATTGTTCAACCGCTATCATCATCTCAAATGGGCCCCCGTTGTTAAGAAACTAACTAATTCTTTTCTGAACTCTCTTGTTTCAGGAAAATTGTCCCTCCATCAAGAAGTTTAGCCTCAGCCAGAGACTGAAACACGTGGTGATCTACCGAAGAGTCGTGGACATGGTGTTCAGACAGAAGAATTTTAACTGTCCTTCAAATTTAAAGTCGGTGGCTTTCACTACACTGTATATGTGACTTCCAACACGAATCTGAAGTGCTTCAGATGCGGCCAGATCGGACATCTCATTCGTGATTGTACACTGGACGCAGAACCTGGTGCCACGGTTCAACCGAACTCTGCACAAGATAAAGAACCTAACGCTGATGTTCTACAAAACGCTGCACAAGATGAAGAATCAAATGCTGTTGATATGCAGAAAACTGCACCGGAGGATACGGAACCAACCGCCAATGTAGTAAAGAACACTGAACAGAATGCCCGTGTTCTGAACAACACTGAATTGGGTGTACAGGAACCTGACTCTGCTGAGCCTGCGCAGGTCGTTTTCCCTACTGCAGCCCACTTACTGGCTGTGGAAAGAGCTCCTGCCCCGGAGGATGAAGAGGATGATGCAGGTTTGTCTACTGCTGCTGAAAAGACTGTGTGGTCTTCAGTGGAATGTTCATTACCTGCATCAGCAATGGAGGAGCCAAGGGTGGAAGTAAGTGGTAGAACTGGGTTGTATAGAAAAGGCGACGGTAAAGTCTTCTACGGCCAAACTTCTGGACATGGAAGACATTGCTACGATGGAGGAACTCCGTTTTAAAATCCCCAATAAAGCAAAGAAACGAGGGTGAGGAAACGACACCAAACAGGCCAAAACAGACTTCGACGCACTGAAATCCAGTGGCTCGGACAGTGAAGGCTCGGAGTCGGAATATTCTGTTTGTTTTCAGGATGAGAGGCTACCTGTTCAATACACTGCTGAGAAAATAAAACACTTCCTTAGTGTCACTAAAGGGCAGAAAGGGACACGAATTGAAGATTCTTTTGAGAATACCCAGCAGTTTGTCCATGATGTGAAACCTTTTAGACAGAAAGGGATCTTTAGTTATCTGGAAGTGTTTAGAGTTCAGAAAATTCAAACCAAATTCAAGAGGCCACACTGATGACTTAGAATAAGAATCTTCTTCTGTACTTTTGTTTCTACCAAACAGGGGTAACAAATATAATGACATTAAGCATTAACAGGACAAGAGACTGAGAGTAGGATCTTGTGCCTACTGGTCAAATCTGGAATTTTAATACTTAAAAAAAAAAAATGCACGGAATTTACTTAAACATGTGTCGATCTTGATTTCTGTGATTCTTTTCAGAGTTTTGTTTTACTGCAAATCGAAATGTAATTTTGTTTAAAATGAAGCGGTAAAGTAACAGTAATTTGGCCCTGACCCCCTCCCCACACACACAAAGTTACTGGCCCCAGGGCTTTATTGCCCAACCCTTTACATGACATATAAATAACGTACATATATAGCCCTGTGCAGTCTGAATAGGAGTACATTATCAATACTACAGAAAGTGTACTAGAATTACATTAATTATACTACAGAAAGTATACTAGGAGTACAGTAATTATACTACAGAAAGTGTACTAGGAGTACATTGCCTATACTACAGAAAGTGTATTACAAGAATAATTTAATCACACTTTTAATATGTTTTTAATGTTCTGTTTGACTGCTTACACAAATATACTTAAATTATATTAAATAGTGGTGAAAATAACATATGATTAGTATACTCAGTATAACTTTAGTGCAAATTTATTTAATTTTAATTACAAATAAGTAGTAATTAAGTACAAATTAGTAGTTCCAAAATAACATAACTTAAGTACAGACCTATTTCAGCATAATTTAAGTATACTTTTTTTTTCACAAGGGTGGGTAGCACATTCGCCTCTCAGCGCTGGGGATTCCCTTTTCGAACCCCTATCTGGGACTTTGCATGTTCTCCCCGTGTCTGCGTGGGTTTCCTCTGGGCACCACGTTTATTTTTTTGGAATGTGGGAAGAATGTGCACACACTCCAAAACCATGTATTCTAAGTAAATTGAATGCTCTAAATTGCCCCGTGTAGTTTGTGTGTTTGGATGTATGAGTGAGTGTGTGCCCAGCATTAGATTGGTGCCCTGTCCTGGGTGTATCTGCCCAGCGCCTGAAATGTTCTCCCCTGGATGGGCATGAAGAACCCGTGACACTAGTAGAGGAATAAGAGAAGATAATGGATGGATGTTGTTGACGTCAAAATTATTTAACAAATAGAAAAGCGTAAAATGATTTGTTGCTGTAATTAAACTTTTCAAAAGACACTAATTAATCGATAAACGGCAGGAAAGTTCATCATGTTTACTGCAATTTTTTATGTTTATAAAAATGCTAAATGCTGAATGTATTTGAACCAGTAGAGATGCGGAGATAAAGAACCTTAAGTGACTGCCACTAACCAGTGACATCTGGTGGATTACAAAAAAATAAAGGAGACATACATTTATAATAAAAGTATAAAGTATATAGGTTTCTAGTTATAATAAACCCAGTCTAAAAAAAGCTAGATAATTAAGTAGTTAGATGAATAATAGTAAACATTAATCTTATTAGAATGTTATGTATTGTTCTGTGTAATTTAAAGTTCAAGTATCTTAAATGTAATTCTGTGTAAGAACTACAGCATTAGTAAGTAATAAAACTGCTTAAGTAAAAACTTGAAAGGGAATTATTTATTCATGCAAATGAACCTTGGTTCTTGTAAAAGTGAAAGGCGCCTATAAAAGAGTGCTTTAATACTTGACATCTTAGATTATTAATAGGGGGGATTCAGATTTTTGTCTACTGGATTTAAGTGATTTATTCTCATGTTCTAAATTCTACTGTTTTAAAAACACACACACTAAAAGCACATCTGAGGTTTGAATCAAACTTTAATGTGCCATGTGGCTAAATGATCTCTACACAGAAAAAATATTGACAACAAGAATAATAGTAAAATATAGTAATATTGTTATAATATAATAATGTATTATTATTATTATCATCATCAATCAAACTGAAGAAGCGATGGATTGGCGCCCTGTCCTGGGTGTATCTGCCCAGCGCCTGAGACGTTATGATGGGCATGAGGACTCCCCTTTCCCACCCTCCCCCCCACCTCAGCGACACTCATAAAGGAATAAGCAGAAGATTATGAATGAATGAATGAATGAATCAAACTGAAGGTTGTGGGTTCAAAACCCAGTTTCACTGAATTTACTAATGATCAAGACCCAACCCTTACTGCTCGAGGGAGTGGCTGTAGAGTCAACCTTCACCTAAGTTACTTGTAATGGATATGGATAAAAGCATCTGCTAAATAACCTACTGTTAATGTAATGTAATCACAGTCGCTTCAACATGTCAGTAAGATTTAGTGATGAATGTCCCACATTGATGTATGTTCTAAACTTATAAACACCTGAATGCGTTGACTTAGCAAATTTCCACAGACAAATTCTTCACTTTTGGAAAATTACATTTCAACATAATTTATCTCCTCATAATCAGTCTTATGAAATAATAAACATGGATAAAAGGTCAATTGAATGCCTTATAGTGTGTGTGTGTGTGTGTGTGTGTGTGTGTGTGTGTGTGTGCGAGAGTGTGTGTGTGTGTGTGTGTGTGTGAGTGTGGATGTGTGAGTAAGTGTGTATCCAGTGATGAATTGGCGCCCTGTCCTGAGTGTATCTGCCCAGCGCCCGAGACGCTCTCCTCTGGATGGGCATGGGGAACCCAAGTACAACATCAAGCGGAAGATAATGGATGAATAAATGGTCCGACAGAGGTATCATTTTTGTGAAGGATCTCTAGACTGTCATAAACCATACTACAACGCAGCTGGTTGCTCTGTAACGACTGACTGTGCTTTGGATAAAAGACGTAAAACGTAACGTAAATGTATTCTGTTGACGTCATGATGGGTAAACGTGTTTCAGGTTTGTGATTGGCTGATCATAGATTCCCTCAGCTCCAGTTCAACTCCACTTTCGCCCCTGGAAATCAAAACCGCGCATGCGCAGTCAGTGTGGTTAGTCTCTTCATCCCTTGTTTCCGGGAAACAGATATGGCGGCTCTGTCTGTGTGCCAGCGCTCACTTTCAGGTTTCAGTTTCGAAAACTGTAGAAGGTAAGAAGATAATTCACCGTGTTTTTTTAATTAATTGGTCTTGATTGTATTTCTGCTGATGCTGAAACAAACAGAGGCTGGGAATGAGCGCTGTGATGGCGGGGAGAACAGCAGCCCGCCGCCGGAATGATTCAGCACATTTATTCCCAGAGAGAAACTCTAACGGCCATTTCACTATAGAAACTACAGACTTGTACATTCTT
>JAOUQT010067931.1:0-10351 GCA_025769995.1 Xyliphius kryptos
ATAAAAGACATGTGTAGTAAATATATATTACATAATTACATATGCTAACTGAATTTATATTCAATGTAACAGTGTTATAGTGACACAAACACTGGTGTCACTATAACACTAACTTTGAATATAATTTCTGTAACTTGCTTTTTAATGACCAGTTATAGATGTGGACTAAACTAATGGCTGAACTTGAGGTCACATGTACTTTCCTATATGAGACTTTTGGAATTAACAGGACATTTGTCTGCTGCAACAATGATTTATAGAAAGGGCCTTGTTTTCAATAAAAAACAAACCAGCAGGTTCAATAAAGCATAGATAATGGTTTCCTGTCTGAGACAAATAAATAAGTTTGAGTGCCCCGTCACAGCATGGACTCTGGCAAAGAGTTGAAGACCCAGAGGCTCCAGGCACTGTTTGGACAGGCCTGTTTTGATGCAGAAGAGTGGCCTAAACAAATAAAAAAAAAATCTAATTTCCCTACTTGACTAATAAAATTCTAGGGAAAAAAACTAACGAAAAATTAACAACATGGTCAGCTAGCCAAGACACCACATGTCTTTTCCAATTACTTTAATGAATAGGTTTAAGCTTAAATTCAAAGCATCTTCATTGTTTGAAGAAATCACACTGAAAAGGACATTGTATCTTGGCCCCACTATGAAATATATGTTGCTAAAGAAAGAACTAGCACAATTCAATTAGAAAATTACATCATAAAAAAAATATTTTCAAAAAGAACCTGGGACTAAAAACACCAAAAAAACTAAATGTAGCTGCAAACCTTCCAGAAAGATAATGATCCTATGAATTTCTCCAAAGTTGAGACAACTGGTTAAAGAACAAGTCTTAACCTGAATCCCATAGAAAATGGAGCTGGCATGAATTGTAAAAGTGTGTTAAAGTAAGGAGTCCAACAATTTCAAACTACTTCAGAAATGAATGTGTTTTAAAAAGCACAAACACTAATTCTATTCACATTGAAATTAAGTAAAATAATTTTATGACTTCAGAATGCTCAAACAGTCAATTTAGACTTAAACCAAATCTTATACTACTCCTGGCAAAAAGTATGGAATCACAAGTCTTGGATGAGCACTTATTCAAACATTTCATCCTGTAGAACAAACTCAGATCAAAAACATGATACAATAACATGGTCATTCCAAAGTACAACTTGTTGGCTTTCAGGAACACTCAAATAAATGAAGAGGCAGTCAGTGAATGTTACTTTTATTGACCAAGCACAAGGAAAAAAAATATGGAATCACTCAATCCTGAGGAAAAATATGGAATCATGAAAAACAGATAAACAAATGAGCATTCAAAATACATTATTAGTATTTAGTTGCACCACCTTTGTCTCTTATAAGAACTTGCGGTCTCTGAGGCATGGACCTGATGTGACAAACGGTATTCTTTATCAATTTGGCGCCAAATCTCTTTGATACAAGTCGCCAGATCAGCTTTGCAGGTCAGAGCCTTCTTGTGGACCTTTTTTTTTCAATTTCGACCACAGGTTTTCAATTGGGTTCAATTATTTGCAGGCCATGACATTGACTGAATGTGTCTTTCTCAAGGGAATGCCTTCACTGTTTTTGTCCTATGGCATAATGTATTGTCATTTTGGAAAAATATTTCATGATCTCCAAACATCTGTTTAACTGAAGGGGTGAGAAAACTGTCCAAAATGTCAATGTAAACTTGTGCATTGATAGAAGAACTAACCACAGTCATCTTCCCAGTGCCTTTGCCTTACATGCAGCCCTATATCATTAAGGACTGTGGAAATTTTGTTGTTTTCTTCAGGCAGCCCTCTTCATAAATCTTACTGGACCGGCACCAAACAAAAGTTCCAGCATCATCACCTTGTCCAACGCCAGATTCTTGACTCATCACTGAAGATAACTTTCATCCAGTCATCCACAGTCCATGATTGCCTCTCATTTGCCTATTATCTTGTTCTTTTTTGTTTGGGTGTCAATGATGTTTTTCTTTTAGCTTTCATGTATTGAAATCCCATTTCCTTTAGGTGATTTCTTACGGTTCGTCACATGCATTGGCTCCAGCTTCCTCCCATTTATACCGCAACTGTTTACTTGTACTTTTTTGGTTTTCAAGACAAATGGCCTTAAGTTCTTTGTCTTGACGCTTTGAGGTCTTTCTTGGTCTACCAGTACTCTTGGCTTTATCAACCATTCCATGCTGTTTGTATTTGGTCCATATCTTGGATACAGCCCACATCTTTAGCAACCATGCGTGAAGAGTAACCTTCTTCAAGAGGTTTCACAATTCTCTTTTGTCTCAAGAGACATTTCTCTTGTTGGAGCCATGGTCCTTGCCACTCCACTTTGTCCAGGAGCCCTCCAAGGTTTCATGACTGCAGGTGTTTTTAACTGAGCAGATCTAATCTGAGGCAGGTGTCCATTTAGGGAAAAGAAATTGACTGGGTGTGTCCTTATTTTCTACCTCCAACTTGAGTGATTCCATACTTTTTTCCTCAGGATTGAATGATTCCATATTTTTCCCCATGCTTACTCAATAAATTAAATATTTACTTTGTTTCCACAATGTTTTTTTTTTTATTTCTTCTAGTGTTTCTGAAAGCCAACAAGTTGCACATTGTAATGACCTTACTATTGCATCATGTTTTTGATTTGAGTTTGTTCTACAGAATAAAATGTCTGAATGAGTGCTAATCCCTGACTGGTGATTCCATATTTTTTTGCCAGGGGATGTACCTGTACTTTAAAATTACTTTTTGTGGACATAAACAATCCAAGAAACTAGAATACAGAATTTGTTTTTCTGTGTTTGACTGAATAAGTGAAAACAGTAAATAGGTTGTACTGAAGAAAATTGTATTTAATTATGCTGTTACCTTTTCTATCTTATTTTTTTCACAGTGAGTCACACCATAGCCCATTAAAGTTTATTAGCATTCATTCAGTTTTAAACATTCAAGCTAATTTTTACTCCAGAAGGAGTTAAGAAAAGAGCAGAGGTTTTGTGTTTAATATTAAACACTCAGTAAAGCAGGAAGACAGCTTCTAAGCAAACTTGCGTTTTTCACGCGCGTGTATTCGTGCATCCTCCTCAAAGAAACAGAGAACTTAAAAGGGACTATGTAAATGTAGCAAACGTTGATTGTGTAGATGTTATAGGATGTCACACATTCAATCACCAGGCAGTTATAGGGTTAATAGTTTATACAAGGTTTTTTTGTTTGTTTATTAATTTCAAGTAGTCACACTGTATTTTTGGGGAGCATGGCGAATTAGTTGTTTCTTTTCTGGTTAATATATTAAAGTCATTCTGTACTTTGCTGATATTATGTCTGTTTATTATGTTTATTTTTTTTATTTTATTTTTTTATCTGAATGACAGTTTATTAATTGTTTCTTTTTCTTTGAAAAACAAGACAAAAATATATATTAGTCAATTTAATTTCCATAAAAAGTATAGAAAAATTATTTAAATACTTTTAAAGCCTGGTTTTGTTCTTTTGCCACATGTTTTATTTTGTTTGGTTTTAGTCAAATAACAGTAAAAGAGGCACTACTGTGAGAATTTCACCTTTTCAGTGGTGCACAAAAAGATCAACACTGGAAAGACTCAGTACAAAGTAAACTTAACTACAGTTTTATAAATGCTTATAATATGTAAGAGACTTTTCTTGTATAATACAGTTCTTCACATTTTAAATACATTGAATTGTATTTAAAAAATATATAGAGATCAACAAATTCTAAATGAAATAACATCTGTTCAGGAGCTGCATCAAAAGAGTGTGAATCAGGCAGACACCTGCCCCAGCAAAACATTCTATGAAAGAATGGTTAAAGAGCAATAAAGTTAATGTTTCGAATTGGCCAAGTCAAAGTCCTGACCTAAATCTAATAGTCAGTCGTGTAGTGGAAAAACGTAAAGCAGACCATTCATAGAAGCAAACCTATCAAAATAACACAGATGAAGCTGCCTTGTACGGAGAAATGGGCAAAAATATTCCCAAAGTTGACACATCCAGACGATTATAAGTAACATTTAATCACAGCACAAGTTAAATAAATTGCTGCATGAGTGGGTGACACCAGGTACAGAAAATATAGTTTTAGATCCTTTTGCCATTCCGATATGATATAATTGGAACTGGTAGTTAATTTTTAACCACGATTGCCAAATTCATATTTATGGCAGCTTGGAATTGCTAGACAATTATTGTAATGTTGATGGCACTTGAATAATAAAATAAGTATGCATAAACTGTGGCCATCAGCTGAGTTCAGTGTACAACCAACAAGATAAAGTTGTGTGTACACACTACTAAAAGAATGTGACCATATGCTTACAGATCATTTCTAAATGTAGACTAAGAAAGCAAATTAATCCAAATGCATCCTGGATGTGTTCAAACCTGTCCTTCCATCACTTGTTTTAGATCGACCAAGTGGCATGTTGATGTCAAGTCTGAACTATGGCACTGTCAAACCACAAAATAAATTTCCAACTAATTATAAACCTTCATACAAGATACCTCATTATATTAAACAGGCTTTACATTATAATAAATTACTAACGTAATATAGTGAGTATAGAAACCTATAAAATTTTAAACAATGTTTTGTTATATATAAAAATAGGGGTTTTGCTACAGCATGTAAATAGAGTGTTAACAATAGAGCCACTATTATCAGAATCAGATTTATTTCACCAAGGAATTTGGTTTCCGAAGAATGGTGTTTCTCAACTCACATTACAATACACTTTGTGCAGTGTACACAATATATAAATATTTAAATATGTAATAAATATGGATTGTGCATTGTGCAAATCAATAAAGTGCAACATCTGCAGTGAAATTTTGTTTGTACAGATTAGACAATATGCATAGTGTTCTTAATATTAGCTATTATCACACCAATTTACAATTTTTTTTACAATTCTAAACTGATTTTGGACGGTCTGGACCAGCTTCCATACTTGGTCGGTCGTAGTGTTTAGTGTTAGTGTGTTAACGAGCAGATTTAGACACAGCCCCGTCCTGTCGTTATGGTAACATTGCGCGAGGCAGGCATATGAATGGCGTGGCCTGACGATCGCAGCACTTTATGAATGAGATCAGCGTCATTTGACCCTAGAGGGAAAAAAACGAAAATAAAAACTCTATCCGCCTCTGGTCCGCTTCCGCTTGATTAAACTACACCAGTACACATCATTTACCTTAGATTCGGAGCTTTAATTTAACCTCGTTTGTTTTGTTTTCAATGTAATATTGAGTTCAAACGCGAGAGCAACTTACGGAATACTGCGACAAAGCACTGACCATTAAAAACGACTTGTTTTAAAATCCAACGTCTCGCCTAAAAACACACTCGCACAAAGAAGCACAGTGCAATAAATGACAACGTAGAGCCTATCGGAGAGCTTTGTTTGTTTTGTTTTAATCAGCAAAGACTAATAAACATTCAGCGCAATGTGGCAGCCAAGTGAGAAGTGAACCTTACACAGAGAAACGACGAAACGCCAAAGTCAACAAAGCCAACTTGTTTTTGTGAATGAAGCACTGTATGCAAATAAGCGCGATTCAAAGACGAGGCGAGGGAAAGCCAAATGGCGGACAGACAACCCACAGGGTCAGCTCCACAGTGTTTAACTCGGCCGAATATTCTGTGATATGCAGAGTAATTCGGTCATTTGGGAAGCTAAACATTAAGTGGAAATGTGTGCCGGAGTTGAAGTTGCTGGGTTCATTGCGCAGAGGATGCAGCGGACTTTTCTACAGATTGTTGATTACTGAAATGCCTTTATTTGAAAAAATGTACCCAAACCGCCCCCATTCTGTTCCTCCCTCCCCTGTAAAGAAGAGAGGGCCCAGTCCCCGTTTCTCCCCCCGTCACCCACTGTCATCACAAAGCATTCCCGGCCTCCAAACATAGTTCCCCAAAACTTTTTCTCCTGCTCCCCCGACACTCCGCGGGTCCACGTTCAGACAGAGCTCCCCGGAGAGGCACATACACAGCCACGTGCAATGCGAACGAGGCAGACATTTGTACAGCATTTTAACGAGAATAACTACCCGTACTTACTCGTTTGGGTGTGTTTCTTCAATCATTTTCTCGTTTCACCTCGCACACAATCCCACAGCGGGTGCAGTCTTTGCGTTTGGCATTTTGTTCTTGTCCCGTCTTTTATTCGTCCTGTATAAATCCCTCACATGTTGTTCAGCCAGCGTTTCTCCTTCAGTCCGTTTCTTCCTATCCGGCTCGTTTTCCTCCTCTGCTTTTGCTCCAACTGGCTCGAGCTTCTCCTTTTTTCCAGCGTAGCTACAAACCACTTGCTGATTAAAACCGCGGAGCGGTAAAGCGCTGGTCTCAAAACTGGAGTCGTGTCCGTTTCTGCGCTTATTCCGAGCCGGACGCGGTGCTAATTGTGTGCTGAATGTTGCTAAGGGTGGCCCCATACGAGCCCCATCACTCATTACTCCATGTTGGATTGTGCAGCAGAAAAGCGAGCGACAGAGTGAGCTGGGTGGAAGCGTTGACGTCACAAATCGCACCCCCACCCCACTGCACTCTGCAGACACAACTGCGTCCGAAACCGCACACCATCCGAACAGCGTGCCGCGCACATTCAGCTCTCACAAGCATTTCATAAACACCTCTCTAATCAGCGTGCCTTTACTTAGCGTCAGTATCACCAGCAGAAATTCAATTCAGACCCAAAGCAAAGTTTGTACAGCTGTTTAACCTCTTTAACTTATACACACAGGGCGGCACGGAGACTTAGTGGTTAGCACGTTCGCCTCTTAGCGCTGGGGATTCTTGGTTCGAATGGTGAAGTTTCCCCCCGTCTGCGTGAGTTTCCTCTGGTTTCCTTCTACATTTCAAAAACATGGTTTCAAGGTAATCTGAAGGTTCTAAATTGCCCTGTATAGTGTGATGCTGTGTGAATGAGTGTGTACCCAGCGATGGATTGGTGCCCTGTTTTGGGTGTATCTGCCCAGCGCAGACGTTCTCCTCTGGATGGACATGGGGAACCCCACCGTGACCCTTGTACAGGGTTAAGCGGAAGATAATGAATAAACTTATACACACACATTTATTTTAAAAATCCACACTCCTGCCCAATCTTTATTTTTCTTACTGTCAAGAAAAGATCAAATAAGAAAAACCTTTATTCGTCCTATGTGGGGAAATTTGCATGCTCAGCAGCAAATGGACAGCAAATGGAACGTTTGAAAAGTTTTACATTTTTACATCTAGATAGAAAAATCAGTATATACCAAAAAAAGAATTATTATTTACAGTAATGTACATGACCGTGTAGAATGAAGCCAATAGAAAAACACCATACAATAAACATATTGCACAGCAAGTATTGCACATAAAATGACTGAATGAATGGGTAGTTATTGTAAGACAACACATTGCACAGCAACATGTATTGCACATTTCTTCCGAAGTAAAATCTGTCCTTTCTTTTTTTTACTGATTTTAGACTTTACGTGTTAGGTTGTTCATTTGATTTAAGATAACTTTTTATCCCACAAATGGATTACAAATCATTACAGCAGCATCAGAGATGGGAACACGGAGATATATAAACATATTTCTAAGATAAAATTAAAAAGACTATAAAAATTAAGTAAGGTTAAAAAAAGTATTTAGAATTTACAAATTTCACAAAACATTTTTAACTGAGAAAAACATATATTGCACATACTGTATGTTGGATGGCGTCTATAAAGTGAATTATTGCACATGTATGATAAATTATATATTATATTACATATTAAAGGGTGTCCGGATTGTGAGTGATTAGTGTGCTGCTGGGTCTTACAGCAGCAGGAAGGAGTTATGATATCTCTCCTTAGAGCATTGTGGGTGTAGAAGCCAATCACTCATTTCATGCAGTGGGTGAGAGGTGTTCTTCATTGATGACAACTTAGTTGTCAGTCTTATTTCCCCAACTGACTCCACTTGTGAGTCCAGTGAGCCCCCTGGACAGAACTCGCCTTCCTGATCAGCTTGTTCATTCTCTGCTGATATGGCACACCCCAGATGACAACACGGTAGCAGATGGCTGAATTCACTACAGAGTTCAGAAAGACCCCTGTATTCCAAAGGGCCTGAGCCTCCTTAAAAGGCTCTGTCCTTTCTTGCACAGTGCCTGTGTGTTGCCAGTCTAATCATTTGACTTCATATAAAATCATTTACCTTAAATGTTACAGTAAATTTGAAACAAATGCATTTTATAAGGCCACATTGTTTTCACAGTATGAAAAACAGGTCAAATACATTTACATTACATTGTCATTTAGCAGACTCTTTTATCCAAAGCGACTTACAAACGAGATAACAACATAAGTCAGTAGTTTAGGAACAACCAGCTACACTGTAGTACCTTCAAAACCTGTGCATTATTAGATCTGGCTCTATTTTTTATAGCAAGTGTTTGTGGAAGAAGTGTGTTTTGAGAAGTTTTTTAAAGATGCTGATTGAGTAAGCCTTATGGATGGTGTTCGGGAGGATTATTCCACTATTTAGCAGTGGTGAATGAAATGGAGTGAGAATTAGTACTACGGTGAGTTGGAATCACCAGGCGACATTCAGCACTAACGTGCAGTGACCGCATTATGCTGGTTTTGTTATTTTCCTTTTGAAACTAAAAACCTGTTGAGAGAGGCCTCTGTCATTTTTCAGATTTAAGTGTGAGTTTACTGAAAGATTGTTTTGCATTTACATGTAGCAAATGCTTTTATTGAAAAAACTTACAAATGAGAGAACACAAAACAGTAATAGGTTTTAAACTCCAAACTGTACCTAACAATTTGCAAAAAAGGCAGCTCGCCGTCACAGTAATATGCTGCTGCATTTGTTTGTTTGTTTCTAACATTGTAACTTGGTGAGGTGGTTCCTCAGAGAGCCATTTCCTGTGAGATGTGTAATCCAGAGCAAAGGTATATGGTGTATTCAATCTGGGTTTGTCCCAAACCATCCATACTACTGAAAATAAGGGAGCATATGGTCTGTGTACAGTGAGGATAAGAGTGGCTTTGACCAAGTTACTTCATGTCTGACAAAGACGTTAAACAGAGCCTTTGCAAATTCCGAGCTGAGCATTTACATCAAAACAATTCTCAAAAAGATTAATCACTTGACTATAGTTCACACACTCATACGGCAGTCGCTTGGATTGGAGACAAACACACTGTTGAAGTTCCTCTTGGTAAGGTTTAGTCACGATAAAGAAACCAAGCTGGGCCGTGACCTGTACTTCAGTATCACACTTGTTTGATACTGACAAAGGTTAACAGCTTTGTGAAAGGATAAATGGGTATGAAGATGGATGCCACCATCTGGTGGAAAAACAGGACTTTTTTTTTACAAAGGCTAACCAGATGCTAATTAGCATGTTAATCATCCTCTGTAATTATAAAGGCAAACAAGTCCTAGGTTATTTCATTGCACAATGCAAAAAAAGTTCAAATAATCATTATAACTAATTATTCATATCTGAGTAAGACAAGCACCTTTCTTGAAGTACCCCCCCCCCCCAAATACACAGAGTAATCACATCACAACATTGCGCCAAACACTACAAAAACATACAGACAACACAGAAGCATAAACCAACGTTCTTAAAAATGATTGGTCTTTATTCAAATAAGCATTAGGTTCATGCTCTAATTAAAAAAGTCCAGTCATACCAAACTAACTTGCCCACTTATATTATACAAGGAATGGATACCCAAAAAGAAAATATCAGATAAAGCATTCATGCTTGCCTGGTACTTATGGAATCAGTTAAATTGTCTAGCAATTAGCCACATTGATCTTCCCTTTAACTTCTATTGCAAACTGGGGATTCTAAAATCTCCAGTTTGCTGTAATAAAAATAAAACAGAAAAGTGTACATCTTCAAATGCATCACAAAATGGAAATAAAAAAGTGACACTGAATTAAAAATACAGCATTTTAAAAAGCACACGAGGGTGAAATCCATTTTACAGACAGCTCCAGAGTTACAGACATCCTCGATAAATTTGTACAATGTATGTAGATTACAGAAACAACAGGTATAAAGATTCATGTAATTTAAATGTAAAATTAATTTTATTTACCAACAGAAATGCTGTTCTTTTATTTGCACCATTAGAAATTGCAAACATATGCAATTTTTTTAAAGATGTTACTTTTTTGAAAAACCCATTTTTGGTTTACATAAATACGATAAATGTAATACCTGATTAGACGGACAAAGTCCATAAAGAAACAGGAGTAAATAAATTGATATGTTGCTGCATTACAAGTAAAACCAATTTGAATGTTTAGGTAAAAACAGGATAAAGAAATAT
>JAOUQT010067938.1:3998-20568 GCA_025769995.1 Xyliphius kryptos
TGTTTTTCAGATTCAAACTAAACCGCAAACCTAAAATCTGGAGGGACACATTTCTGGTGGAAAGAGGGTAAACATGCTTTCTGTTTCTTTTCCTGTCATCTTTCTTGTTAAAATTATTGTGCCCTTGATAATTTTGAAAGGAAAACAGAGAGAGAGGGCTTCCTTACTGTTCGGCTGTAACTGGATCTGAAAATAAGCAGTAGTTATTTTACAATCTACTCTATATTCTGAAATTAGGATCACGAATAAAATAAGGTTTTATTGCCTTTCATTACATCATTATTATTAGTAACTGAGCACTGTGACACAGTGCTCAGTAACATAGAGTTTGATTCTCAGTTGAGCAATGACCGGTCCTTTCTGTGTGGATTCTGCATATCCTTCCTGTGCTGAGTGACTTTTCTTGGGGTATTCTTGTTTGGGTAAAATTGAAATATTAATTGTATCTTGTGTAAACTATAGTTGAGGAAAGCATTTGTAACCTACCTCATAAAAACCTTCACCAAAACACTATGGGTCAGAATCATTGTAAACTGTCCAGTAGAGTATCCAAGTTTTGAACATGAGTAAAATGCATAGCACACGATTAGAAATCATTATATATCTACCTGGAGATATCGTGAGATCGTGTGTAGCAGTGTTTTACTCTGGATTAAACTTTTGTGGTGTTATGAGTTCCATACTAACTGTTGCAAAGATTTATTTAATTCAACTTATTTGAGCTAGAACACCCTCAAATGCCGATGATTATTCATTTCATGTTGAAACTCTCAAGTTTCCTTAATGTTTAATTTTAATTTAGATTGTGTAAATGTAGAGACATGGTAGCCCCTTTAATAGTCTAATAAAAGATGATACAGTACCACTCAAAAGTTGACATGCCTCAATTTTGCTCCACTTATTTCATATTTTATGGTTAGTGGAACCACACTAACCATAAAGATGGAGTTTGTAGTCCTACAGTTACATTCCAGCAGTGTCACGGAGGTGTTTAAATGAAACTACAGAAGCACTGCTGCACTAAAACCCCCTCACCGCATCAGTGTCACTGTAGAACTGAGAACAAACAATACACCATCTAAATTACACCTGTTCTATGAAGGTCCCGTCCAGAGAACCAACAGGGGACCATTGAAGAAAACGGTTGTACTGCAGTCTGTTATTGTAGACAAAGTCCATCTTTTCAAGGATTCAATGAGACTTTATTATGATTTGTATTGCATATTGTACTTGAGACAAAAACAAAATGGCTCACGGACCCAGTTTTACCCTATTCTAATAAAGTTAGAACTTAAATTAAAAGAAATAATACAAATACTATATATATATATATTATATGGTTAGTGGAGAAAACAGACAATGGAGCAAGAATTGTTTACAAATTTTGGTAATGTAGAAAATCTATGCTAATAAAAAAGGGCCAGTATTTGTAGTTAATAACTAAGAAATGAGCACTGCTGTATTCAATTTTTGCTAACAGAGCCAAATATTGGCCATCCACTGAGCTAAAATAGATACATTAATTCATTAAGTCGGGTGTAGAAGCTAATCATTTACCCCAGTCTTTACCTAATTAACATGTTTGGTTTGTTTAATAAAGTGTCTTTCTATAAATCAATGATCATAGAAGGAAATCATTCTAATTTCTGCTTTAAATTCATTATATATCATTTAGTTTAGTCATTTATAACGTATAAAAATGGACAAAAGTTGTGTTTCTCTTGAAATTTGACCAGAGGAACCCGAACGTAAGACTAGCTTAAATTCCGACCATCTCTTTAACCTCAAACATCTTAATTACCCACCCAAGGTGCCAACATTTTAGGAGCTTACTGTGTATTAATTGCATATTTGGCACCATATCTGAAGGCTGATTGTGTTTTCTCTGAGTGCCGGTTGAATGTGTTCTAGTAGCTCTGCAGGGGTCCACATGCAAGCTACTCACACCTTTCCTTAGGCTCTGTATCCATTACCTTCAGTATGAAAGTCTGAACCTGATAGCTTCAAATGTGTTTCCCAAGGTTTCAGTGAGCTACGGGAAGAATGTGGGTTGCATATTGCGTACAGGCCTACCCTGCAGTTGTGCTCTCCCAGAGGCGGCTCTGTCAGCTGTCTTCTTGCCCTGTTGTTGCTGCTGGGAGCGCACACGAATGTGCCAAAGCTCATTTTATTACATCTTATGAATCTCTGACCTGACGCAGCAGAGTGCATGTGAAACGTGAAACTCCTCCACCCAGCGTTCCCATCAATCTCAGTGGCAGTGTGTGGCAGCGGTACTCGCTGATCATGGGTAATGATCGCACTGTGAGAAGCTTGTGACCCCCCATGGTTCCTCTTTGTCCTTGTTTGACTCGATAACAATAAAGCACGCCACTGATCGGAGCCAGCTAACCAAATAACTGTTGTACATTAAATCAGACCTGTGGTGGCAATTTATGTATTAAAGTATGCTGAAATGCCAGTTAATGAATCGTGCTCGCTATTTAAAGAATTTCATTACTCTGATGTTATAAAGTTTCATTTACTGCAGAGCTCAACAGCAGGGTGCTAGCATTCCCATTTGGTTTGATTTTGTGTAGCTTTTAATGGTCAAGTCACCACAAAATGCACCTCTGCGCTGACAGATTTATTTTCTGGCGACAAAGTTCTATGGTTCTTTCTGCAGCCAGAGAGGTGAAAGAACTTGACTTAGTCAGGGTGTGGAAGTTTAGGCTTTTGTGGCACTCGAACCATTAGTATAGTGTGTAGCTCAATCAAGCTTATCGAGTTTTGATGTTGTTCCAGCAAAATTCTGCGGAAGAAAGAAGAAACAACAAGCAGCATGAGCACGGCGCACACCAACAGTCTGCCGAAATACAAGAAGGTGAAGGAGGCATGCCAGCAAGCGGAGTTTCAAACAGCGTGTGAACAGCCTGGTCAGGTGTGTAAAATATAAACTGTGTATATAAATTCACCCAAGAACTGTACAAAAGGATTAACAAAGTCTACTACATACCATCTTCACTTAAGTCATACAACTCAAGATTTATTAAAAACGTGGTGGGGGGTTTCCCCTTACCCATCTAGAGGAGAACGGTTCAGGCGTTGGTCAGATACAACCAGAACAGGCCGCTTAATCCATTGTTGTCAATCCACACTCACTCACTGACACCCACACATTGTTTTGGGTCGACTTTGATAGGGGTATGATTCCAAATTGCATTGCTGAATCCATGTTTTTGGACTGTAAAAGGAAACCCGGAGACATGTTTCACCCAGATCAGCACTTAAACCTGGATCCCCAGCGCTGGGAAACGAACGTGCTAGCCACCGTGCAGCTGACTACATACCAATTCTCCTCCCCAATGTACTGCACTTCAAGAGTCATCAGAAACCAGTCCATTCTTCAATTATTTTCTAATCATAATTGCAAAAGATGATGGGGTCTACTTCAGTACTCATAGAGTGACATGCAGGAAAACACCCTCGATAGTGTATTAATCCTTTACAGTGCAGTAACAGAAACAGATTCCCAATTGGAAACTGGTTTTTAGGCTGTGGAAGGGAAGCCACTGAGACTTGGGGAACAAATGCAAACTCCACACAAAAAGCACCATGTCTGTTCTATCAGAGAACTGATCCCACGCACGTGTCCCAACCATTGTTTCATCCTGCAGCTTGTCAAAATCTTCTATATACTCTCAACATATAGAATATTGTTCTCTCATTTGTACGTCGCTTTGGATCAAAGAGTCTGCTAAATGACTAAATGTAAATGTAAAATATCCTGCATCCCTTAAAAATACTTCTACATGGCATGTTGTGATAAGACATTTAGCCACCTGTCCACCAAAAACACAGCTGTATGCCATACATTTTGTGACAAGTGTTACACATTTATGTTCATGTTAGATTAATTGTACAAAGTTTTCTTCATTTATCTTTTAAATAGTAAGTCATTGCTTGCTGGTCTCCCAGCTTGCACAATTAAGCCTCTTCAGCTGAACCAAAGTCAGCAGCGCGATTTGTGTTCAACCAACCCAAGAGAGCTCATGTTACTCCACTTCTCACTCCATTAACTTACTGTAGCTGCCTGCATTCAGTACAAGGCACTGACTCTGGCCTGCAGAAAAATCAGTGGATATGCTCCCTTTTACCATAACTCTATTTTCCATATAGCATCTTTGGAAACCACTTAAAACACATGTCTTCTACTTAAAGTATTCTGATTCTTAATGCAATAAAATTAGATTGCATGTTAAGTAGATTGTAGGGTATGGTAGCCCAGTGGCTGGGGCATTGACCTAATGATATAAGGGTTGCAAGTTCAAATCCCAAGTTACCAATGTGGGTCCTTGTGCAAAACCCTTATGGGTCCAGGGGTTCTGTATGTAACCCTGTATTCTAACCTCAACTATTATGTGGGATACTTGTAAAGCACTTTTGGACAAAAGTGTCTGCTAGATGACCAAATGTAAATAATCATAACTGATAATGCACCAGTGTAGCTGGTTTAGTAGCCTTAACTACTGACTTCTGTTGTTCTCTTATTAAGTCGCTTTTGATGAAAGTGTAAATGCTAAACGTAAATATAAGTCTGTTATTAGCAATTGTTTCTTCTCTGCATCGGCAGACTATGAAAGTGTTTAGTGGTCCCCCAAGTTGCTGACCTGCAATTCAAGCCACCATTTACAGCTATTGAAGTGTAATTAGAAATTGGCGTGCTTAGCAAAGGAAAACGAATTCTATTGCAGACCCTTTCATCAGTGGCCTATTAAGCAGCATGCGGCGCACTGGTACACTAAACCTCAGTAGCGGAGTGGCAAATTAGAGCCCAACACTACAAATTGTTACAATTACAGGTAGCATTGAGATGTAGCCAAGATTGCATGGCTAATGCTAACGCATGCCAGACATGCTTTTACAACCACCTTAAGTGTTCAAAGCTTACACCCAGTCTGGGTTTTTGATGTAAAACAAAGAGTAAAAGGTTTACAAGAGCCTTAAAGTGGTCGATGCAGTAAAAAAAAAAAGAAATAAAGGTTGCACGTGACTGAATATAAATTGCCGTTGCCATAATATGTAGACGAATTCTCAGGAAATATTTTTTATTTAGTCCAAATTAATTAAAAAAGTTGATAATTGAACAGATCTCTCCATCTTTGTCCGTATCTCAATATGTTAAAAATTATTATAAAACCATGATGGAAATCATTATGGATGCCCGCTGTCAGACGTTGTAAATGCCCGTCTAGTAGTTGAATAGAACGCATATACAGGGGGACATCAAAACGCAGTGTCGTTTGTTTCTGCAAGTGGTCCTGAGTTTAAAAGCCATTGAGTTTAAAGCATTTTCTTCCCATTAGTTTGCATGAAAAACTTGATAATCTTATAATTCTCTTCACAGTCCAGTGAAACAGCATAGATTTTAGACTTTTGTAATAAATTAGTGTTGTTTTTAAGACTTCTACACTAAAACCCCAATGCACCATGAAAACCACAAATGCATAAAAACACCAGCAAATTCTTATTTACTGGAATATTCACTTCACAACGCCACTTTGTGACTAATGCTTAACCCTTTTGTTTACATTGTTTACAATACATTGCTGCATTTTGTGGTCTATGAGAATCCAATAGGTTCTCATACATGTGGAGGTTCAGGGAAGGATTGAGTTTAAGGGTGAAATTTATAAGCGAGTGGTGTGAAGTTTCAAAAGGTCCAAGTTTAGGGCGTGAACTTACACGGTACCACTGAACGAACGTTAACGTTTGGCATCGGCGTAACCTCATAACAGGATGCATAAAAAGAATTAAGTATTAAGTGAATAGTCACAGGTCACAAAATCCAAATGATTGTGAGTGTATTAATAATTTGTGACAATTTTCGATAATTTGCTTACAGTTATAAACCTACTAACCATTATTAGGTACACATTTCTTCATTTTACACTCATTGTCTATTTCATCATACAAGTGCACATCATAGTTCTACAATTACAAATGTGTTCCATCTGTTTTTTCCTTTACTTTGTTCTTGAAATAAACACAGGACCTCTGCAGACCAGGTTTTTTTGGTTTTGTTTGGGAGATTGATGATTTTTTAGCAGGTCTGTACTGTGACTAGCATGTTTACCACTTAGCGCTGGGGATTCAGGTTCCAATTGTTGCTATAGGATTAGCAGAAGATAATGAGATGTTTCGAAATCAGTAGATAAACAGAGACAGACAGATTACCAGAAGCAGGTACATGGTATTGCTAATGCTGCAAAGTAATAATAGTAATAATAGAAATAAATATACCCTAATAAGAAATATTTAATAAATGCAATTAAGCCCATCAATGCAATGTGAAGGTAAACCATTTTTTTCCAGATTTTTTTGTGACCTGATTGTAGTGAGTTAGTGTGTTGCAAGTTCTTTCACAGTGAATTCCTTAAACCATGTTTGACTTCACCTCAGTCATGCTGGAACAAGAAGGGAGCTTTGCAGTCAGAAGCATATGCTGCTCAATAGCATGGAGTTTCTTAGCAATTTAGTCAAAAAATAAAGCAGTGAATCAATTCGAATTATATTAAATAAATGTAAAATATTGTTTATATATTAATGATATACACGATTATCAATTCAGCCTGAAATGATTCGTTTATAGTGAAATGTACTATTTTTTTTGGTGTAAAAATGGCCCAGTTATTTAATTCACATTTACTGTTCATTGGAAAACTTGTCGACATACTATATGCCAAGATAGCTGATTAAAAAAAATGCAATAATAAGGGAAAGCTAATACTTGGAGCATTAACATTTATGCATTTGACTCATTTTAAGTGATGGTGTAAATGTGTAAAGTGAGTAATTATTGTACATTTTTATCTAGCTCTAAATTAAACAAAGTTTTTACTCTCTTTTACTTTTGCAATAATACTGTGCATAGAGTAGCTTTGTCTGTTGGTGTACCTACTCAGGAATTTATCCTCCTCAACCTCCTCTGGTAATTCCTAAAATTCCATTTAGCCTGCTGATGGTGCAGGTCTGTTTAGAATTGCAGAGATTTAGAAAAATGAAATAACTTCACTATATTTTATAGGACTGAACAGGAATGCCATTAGTAATGAGACGGTGGTTTATTTTTGTCTTGTGCACTGTCAGCGTTTAGTCATTTATCTAATCTGATTTGAACTCCCAGGCTCTTTGTGCTGGAGCTTTTCTTTACGCAGTCTGAACACTACCGATACACAAGAACCATGTGTATGTGCAGCATTTATGATTTATGTTATGTGCCGGTCTATTCATAGAAACTGCCCCCTCTTGTTTTGCAATGCTTAGCAGTGTACCTGAACCAAACAACTTTTTCATTCATGGAGTTTAGTGGGGAGCTTTTTTTGAGGGTACAAAGTTAGGGATGCCAAGGTATCACGGTAACAAAGGTAAAGTTTGGCAGTGATGTAACCTCAGAACAGGATGCATTGGCTTTCACATTGTTGTGTGCATGTCCATTCAGGGAAAGTGTAACAGTGAGGGTGAAAAGGGCAGACAAAATCATCTGCACTCTGTTCAAGTCTGAGCTTGCAGAGAGTCTTGCATCTTCTGTCTCAGACTGTGTGTGTCTGTCTATCTTTTTAAGTCGGTCTGTCCATCTGTTTGTCTGTCTTTCCGTGGCTGGCTGTCTTTTGGTCTGTCTCTCTTTCCGTGTTTGTCTCTGTCTTCTGTGTCTGCCGTTTTCAAGTATTTGTGTCCATCTGTCTTTCCATATTTTCATAGCTGTCTGTCTCCTTGTCTGTCTGTCTCTGTGTCAGTCTGTCTGTCTTTGTGTGTGTGTGTGTGTGTGTCTGTCTGTCTTTGTGTCTGTATTTCTGTTTGTGTGTGTGTGTGTGTGTGTGTGTGTGTGTGTCTGTCTGTCTGTGTGTGTGTGTCTGTCTTTGTGTCTGCCTGTATTCCTTTGTGTGTCTGTGTGTGTGTGTGTCTATCTGTCTCTGTCTGTTTGTTTGTGTGTGTTTGTGTCTTTGTATGTCTTTCTGTCTGTCTTTGTGTCTGTATTTCAGTCTGTCTGTGTGTGTTTGTCTCTGTCTGTCTCTGTCCGTCTTTGTGTCTGTCTGTATTCCTTTGTGTGTCTGTGTTTGTGTCGGTCTGTCTCTGTCTGTGTGTGTGTGTGTGTGTGTGTGTCTTTCTGTCTGTCTGTCTTTGTGTCTGTATTTCTGTGTCTGTCTGTCTGTCTGTCTTTCTCACACTCTCCCACACACACACTATCACTCACTGACTCTGTCTTTCATACTTCTTCTCACTCTTACACACACTCACTTTTAAACCTTCTCACCTTCTTTCTCACTCCTATACTCTCACACTGTCATTTCTTCTCAGACATCCTCTCCATCTCCTACTTATTTTCTCACCCGCACTCAACCTGTCTTTCTCACTCTTACTTTCTAACTACACACACATGCACTTACTCATCTGCCCTTTGTTTTGGATCATCAGGAATGTGACCCGGCTCGCAGCCTGAAGCTCCCTTTCAGTAATGCAATGTTCTGTTCTGGGCTGAAGTCAATGGGTGCACGATGTGTGATTTTCAAAATTCTGTTATATTTGCATCAGGTTCTCCTGATGGTGTCCACTATCATTCAGTCCCTTGGCCATTTAGATGAATTCTGGTTTTGCAAATGTGCATTGCATTGCTGTTTTGAGAGCAATAATAAACTGGCGAGGCCCTGCGCAGTTGGACGTGTTTGCTTGTGACTGTTTGAGTAGCAGCTGTCGGAGCCAGACCGTGTGAATGTGTGAGTGTATAAAGCGTGCAGTGCTGCTGGGCCTCGCCGTGATGCTGTACATGTAGATGTATGCTCTTAGGTTAGCAGGTTCTGTCACGCAAACACAAATCTAGGTTTTCTTCACTGCCCATCAAAACAGATCTAATGCGAACATCACCCACAGGCACTACTGCACGAAATCTGAGCTCAACCAAAAGTATTGTTTAGACATGGTTTCCCACAGCTGGGAGAACATGTCAGAAGTGCAGTGTCACCATCTGACAACAGAATACTGAGAGATTAAGACCATATTAACTCCTAGTATGATTTGTCCTTGGGGAAAATGTCACTCTCGTTAAGTGCATGTTATTTTAGTTTTTGAGGTCACTATCAACATTAAAAATATGGTTTTATTTGTTTTCTGACATTAAAATAAAGTAATACATTATTAATTAAGCAGTATTTGCTTATTGGAATTTAAATATTTAATTACAAGATTCATTATGTGGGCAAAAAAACATGTTAGGGCTTATACTATACTTTATACTTTATAAAATTACGTTCACAGCCACCCATTTACACAACTGCATGCTTCTAACATTGTGGGGTTCTAACAGTTTGGGGAAGGCCAAAATCTTTTAGTAGAGTGAAAGCTTTTTTAACTGCTAAAGGGGGACCAACATGAAATAGTGAGCTTTTGTAGGAGTCTCGTTTGCTGCGGATGTATCTGCTCAGCGCCCCAAACTGTTCAGACCACCCCCACCACCGCTGTTGCTGGAGAGGAATCTATTGACAGATAATAAGTAAAAATTTTATTTGCAAGGAAACTACAAAGTTGATTTTTGTCTCTAGCTTTTAATTTAATTATGGAAGGGGGGAGTTTGGGGAAGGCCGGCATAATTGTACCGTAGTGATGCATCATATGGGATCAACTAATCAACCAATCATTAGTACGACACAACAGAATTTTAAGCTCTACGAAGATTTTTGTTTAATTTTATTTAATCGTAATGTACAACAAAGTTACAGATCGATTTTACAGAAATAAAACCCAGTACATGCTGGAATTTTAATTCTATTTATTAATCTCAGTTTTTAATTATACGTGCTAGATTGGCACTCCATCCTGAGCGTATCTGCCCCGCACTTGAAACAAACTTCCCTAGATGCCCCTTCGACATTTTATTTGCAAGAAAACAAGACAGAAAATCAGATCATTTGTATTCAAATATATTATTTATGTAATTCACTATTGAAGATATAATAAACAATGGTGCTTTTTTGCTGAACCTATCAAATCCTGTCTTTTTAAAGTAATTTTTTTTCTTTTGTTATGGTTGATTTATTTATAAAAGTGTATCGCCGGGGGACTGTAACTGTTTAAAACTTATTTTTCCAAGTTTTTTTGTTATAATTTACCCAGTAATTTGTTCAAAAGAATGTGGCCTGTTACACTCTTATGCATATGTTTTTAATGTATTTCTATGTTTGACCAGTTACAAAAATATTGACATTTTTATTATTAATTGATTGATTGATTTTATTTATTTGTAACTTTCACTTAACTAGAAATGAGTAATTAAGATTTCCTAAAGCATGCCATGTTTTAATTTATTGTAAATGACTTTTTATCATCAGTCATGATTAATGATTTCCTGTGATTTTTGTGTGACAGAAATGGCACTGTGTGGTGGATGTGTCAGGCAAGTGGCACTTACAGAAGTGTAAAGGTACTCTAAAGGCGACCTCCAGGAAGAAGGCAAGAAGCCTGAGGCTACGCTCCTTCACGGGACGCAGAAAAGAATGCAACTGCGAAGAGAGACCATTCAGATTAAGCAAGAGTGAACGCCGGGCTCATAGACACCTCGCACAGAGCAGCAGACCACGTGAGCTAACCTGCATGACTAACACCATGAGTATACAAACTCCCATGATGCATGTGCAGTATGATGATACTTCTGTTAGGTTTTATTTTAAAAGTATATTTTTCAATATAATGGATTCCACTTTTTATAGTTATTTGGAACTTAAATTGCTATTGGAATCGAAACAAATCTAAATTTACTAAAATTAAAGACATTGCAATTATCATTTAAATAGTTTCTAATTTGTTGTTTAGGGTTGTGGTTATGTGCGGAGACTTGTGGATTTGTGGAAATCCAAGTATTTGTTTTTCTTATTATTTTTGAATGTTCAGTAAAAACTATTCCCATCTCCTCAGTTTCAGGTAAGTTGTCGTATATGATGTTTTAGTTCCCCCTACTGGTAATGACTAGCATATGCAGTCAACGCTTTTAACACTATGAAAAAATGCATTAATGCTATAATCCTAAAACAGTATTGCTGTTTTTGGAATTTGGTTAAAAATTAAATCTTATTTCACTTACATAACTGAACCATTTCGAACCCCTGAGCACTGCGATTGAGAGAGGAGTTATGTATGACACATTCACAGATTTTATTTGAATATAAAGTCAGAAGTTCTTTATTATCTTCCGCTTATTCTTCTTCTAGGGTTGCGGTAGGGTTCCCCATGCCCATCCCAGGCGCTGGGCTGATACACCTAGGATAGGGCGTCAATATATTGCTGGGCACACACTCACTCTCACACTATACAGGGCAATTTAGAACATTCAATTCAGAATGTATCTTTATAATATAATAAAATAAAATGGAGAAGATTTTCAAAAATGTAGTATTCTTACCCTAGTAGTATGAGCTATAATTTAGTGCGTCATTAAATTAACATTTAAAAATGTAACCGATTAAATACATATCAGCTGTCACTGGATGTGATGTACAGAACTGTAAATGTCTGTTTTTATGGGATCTTACTAGTTTAAATATAAATACAACATTTCCTGTGATTTTATGTATTTAACTTTTCAAAAGCTAAAAAATCCATAGAATATCCTTTGATCCGATGATGGCATATAAACGTTTATGATGCACAACATTTATAAATTTAGTAAAACGATGTCATGTGTAATGAAATAAAAGAATTCCCACAATTCTCTGTCCCAGGTTACAGGCCCAGGTTTGTCCACACCCGTCATGCTCGTTCTCTGTCGGTGGAATTTGAGGGGGAAATTTATGCCGTCGACCTGCAGGATGATGATAAAGTAGCTGCGGTTCCTCGACCAATCAGCAAGCGCCACTATGAACCTGAAGCAGCCTTCGACCCCAATTTTGACATCGAGTCAGATGACGCTTCTGAAGAAATGCTGGCCGATGATACGAATGCTGTCGGGTACCCCAACTCCCTAAAAGTCACCCACAAGTAAGACTTCATCAGCTTCACTTCTTAGGAGCAAATCATACTGTTTGTATTGTGATTCTTAAATAATTTAGCATCTACACGCTATGATGTACATGATACAAAGTTAAGTAGATTTACTACTAATTTGTGGGTTTTGATTATTTGAAACAGCCTTTTTATATATTAATTTTATTATAGTCCACATTTAAGTAAACTTATTGCATTACCTTATAAATCTATTTGTTACAATAACAACTGTTATCTGTTTTGCTTTTGGCAGGTGCTACATTTTGTTGAATGATACTGTTCATTGTGAGAGAGAAATCTACCAGTCATCCAAAGCCTGGAAAGATCATAAGAGCTTTGTTGATCAGGAGGTACGAAGCATCTCGTTTCAAACATTTAGCAAGCACAAATAGACTGTACATATTCATACACTTCAAAAGGCATCTACTGCAATTAACAACAAATAATTTCATATAATATCTGTAATAAATAATTTAAGTAGCATTTGTGGAAAAAAATTCTTTAAAGCATTGATGCTGTAAAATCTTTATTTATAAAGTAAATTCTGTTGCTATGATTTAAATACCAGTATCTTTTTTGCCATGTAATTTTTTTGTGTCTTTCTTTTCATTGTTTAATATACACTGCTCAAAAAAGAAAGGGAACGCTAAAATAACACATTCCATATCTCAATGAATAAAATATTTTAGTTGAAAATATTTATTTATTAAATAGTATAATGCATTAAGAACAAAATGATATCAAAATGATTATCCCATGGAGGTCTGGATTTGGAATCAGACTCGAAATCAAAGTGGAAATTCAAATGACAGGCTGATCCAACTTCAGTGGAAATTCCTCAAGACAAGTTCAAATGAGGTTCAGTAGTGTGTGTGGCCTCCACGTGCCTGTATAATCTCCCTACAACACCTGGGCATGCTCCTGATGAGGAGACTAATGTTCACTCCTACAGCCCCCTCCATGTCTCCTGGTGTACTGGCCTGTCTCCTGGTACCTGCTCCATGCTCTGAACACTGTGCTGACCGACACAGCAAACCTTCCTGGCACAGCTGGCATTGATGTGCCATCCTGAATAAGCTGCACTACCTGAGCAACTTGTGTGGGTTGTAGACACCGCCTCATGCTACCTCTATAGTGAGAGAACTGACCAAAAGCAAAAGTGAGCAAAACCTGTTGTCTGTTCCGTTTGCACAACAGCAAGTGAAATGGATTCACAATCAGTGTTGCTTCCTAACTGGACAGGTGGATTTCACACAAGTGTGTTACATTTTGTTGTTTAAGTGTTCCCGTTATTTTTTTGACTAGTGTATATAAATGAATTAAGCTGTAAGGTAACAAAATGTGAAAACTGCAAATGAGGGCTGAATACTTTCGCAAGGCACTGTACGTCCTCTTTCATAAGGAGTAAGAAAGACAAAACAAGCCATTTGTTTGCTATTGTCAGCTATACAACATTTTTAGGTAATGTAAAATCAATATTTATAGGAAAGGCTTCATTTGTTGTGTTATTGTGTGGTTGTTGTAATACACAGACACACTAAAAATAATACCCATATACGGTCACAAAGCATTGTTATGTGGAAGAAAGCTATCTAGTAATTCCCATTTTGCACACTTGTTCCTATTTTTTCCAAAAGAATTCATATTGCACATGATGTTTGCCAAAAATGTGTGATAAATTGGTAATAAGGTATTGTGCAATAAAATAACAATAACGTGTTATAGGTAAATGTGATTTCCTTTTGAACAGTTTGCACTGTTCAAGGACAATAAAGCAATAACAGGCAGCCGCACAAACACATCACATTTCAAAAACAATAAAAACCTTTATTTGTATTTTAAGCTACCTGAAATGAAAACAACTGAAAGGATATTTGCTTTTAAAAAAAACTGTGGTGTGTGCAACAAAACCACTCACCCATTTTAGAGGTTGATACTTAAAAGTTTTCTGAAATGAACTGGATTAAAAGAAAACCTTACACTTGAAACAACAGAAACTGTATTAGTATTTCTTTATATTCCATTATGTTAAGAAGAAAAAAGGAATTAAATAAATAGCAATCTCATGTTTTGCTTCATTTATGTGATTGCTTAGGAGGAAAAGGAAATTGCATGGGTCTGTAATGAGATTTATTATTCCTGCGACAGGTGATGTTTATTACAAAACAAGGCTATGTCACAATTTTGCTGGATGTTTTGATCTCACCTTGTCAGTGTGGTGTAACAAACATGGCTGTTTTAGTGGCTGAAATAGCATATATTGAAAAAGGGTTTGATTAGATGTGTGTGTATATATTTATATATACACTGCTCAAAAAAATAAAGGAAACGCTTAAACAACACAATGTAACTTCCAGACCTCCATGGGATGATAATTTTGATTTACGTTTTGATAATTTTTATGTTATTTTGTTCCCAATGCATTCCCCTGTCTACTAAATAAAGATTTTCAACTGAGTATATCTTTAAAATAAATATTTGATTCATTTAGATATAGGATGTGTTCTTTTAGTGTTCCCTTTATTTTTTGAGGAGTATATATTAATGAAAAAGCATGGTGGCTTAGTGGTTAGCACGCTTGCCTCTCAGCGCTGGGCATTCCCGGGTTCAAATCACAATCTGGGCGGAGTTTCCATGTTCTCCCTGTTTCTGAGTGGGTTTCCTCCAGGTTTTCAGTTTTTTTCCCACAGTCCAAAAACATGGATTGAAGGTGTTTTGACTGCTGTAAATTGCCCCATATAGTCTGTGTGAGTGTGTGCCCATTGGTACAGATTGATTGGTGCTCTAATTGAGGCTCAGTCCACCCAGCTCACCTATATGCATCTCAGTTCAACACAGAGCTTAGTGACATACTAATCTCCATCGACAGCAAATTAGCTACTCTTGATGCAAAACTCTCGCTCATTGAAATCATGCACAAGGAATTCTTAGCGCTACACGAAAGCTTAGAGTTCAGCCAGGATCAAATCACGTCACTAATCAAAGAAAATAAAACGCTACACAAAAGCAATACAACCAAACTCTCATCTGTAATAAAAGAAAACAAAGAAATTAAAGAGACCATTCTTAATTTACAAGCCCGCAGTATGAGAGACAGACGACATCCCGGAGAAAGTTGTAACGGACTTCATGATCACCAAACTAAAAATCCCACCCGAAACGGCTAACGCCATTACCTTCCACCGGATAGGAAAAAAAAAACACTGAAAACAAACGTCCAAGACCCATCGTGGCGAAAGTCGAACATTACAAGCATAAACAAAAGGAACAGACTACGGCATCAACGACCAGTACCCACGCAAAAAACTAGACAGACGGAAAAATCTGCTCACTATACGCAAACAGCTCATGAAAGACGAAAAAAAATCGTGATAAATAGACGAAGAAGCTGTCTGTCTGGCATCTATCCATATATACGGCAATGGTGGCACATAGCTAAAATACAGATAAAAGTGTTTTGCCAACAGTACACTCCAAATGTCACTGGAGACAGCCAGATCTCTGACAGCTCTGGAGATAGAGATATATAAACTCCTGGCTCTAGCTGAGACCACAGGAGACCCGAATCACATAAATGCCCTGAAAACACACAAAAATCTCATTTAAAACCTTCTAGGCGTCACTACACGGGGCACTGGTCTGCTCACGATTCCAGAATGTGAGAGAAATGGACGCTCCCTCCAAGTTCTTCTTTGGCTCGAGTGTAAAAATGGACAGAGAAGGTTTATACATGCTGTGCGTACAGAATCTGGAGATCTCGTGCGACCAGTTTCTTCTCAAACCTTTTTGAGAGTGAGCAAGTCGAGGCACAGGATGTGGAGCGAGGCTTCCTGCAGATGCAGGCCAAAGTCAGCGTTAAGTCTGCCACAGCACTAGATGCTGAACTCTCTGTGGGAGAGGTGCAGGAAGCCCTTCAGAGCATGGACAATGGTTGAGCTCCTGGCATCGACGGTCTCCCGGTTTACAAGACTTTCTGGTCAGTGGTGGGTGAGGACTTGCTAGACGTACTGAAAGAGAGCATAAGGGAAGGGCTGTTCCCTGTGAGCTGTCGGAGAGCCATCCTCACACTCCTACTAAAAACTGGCAACCTGACGGCACTGAAGAATTGGCGTCCAGTAGCACTGCTGTGCTCAGACTGTAAACTACTCTCAAAGACGTTAGCTTTGAGACTGAAAAAGGTAATGGAGCAGATCGTTCATATTGACCAGACTTACTGTGTCCCCAGCAGATCTATCTCTGATAACATATTTTTACTTTGAGATGTTTTGGAGATCTCCAAATTGCTGGGTTTAAAACATGGTCTCGTGTTTTTAGACCAGGAAAGGGCCTTTGATCGTGTAGAACATGAATACCTGTGGAAAATTCTGGCAGCCTTTGGTTTTAACCCCGGGTTTATACACATGATAAAGGTCCTGTACAGTGACATTGAGAGTGTACTGAAAGTTAACGGTGGTTTATGTGCTCCTTTCAAGGTACAGCGCGGAGTGAGACAGGGCTGTGCGCTGTCTGGGATGTTATACTCTCTGTCTATTGAACCCTTGCTCTGCGTTTTGAGAAACCA
>JAOUQT010067939.1:0-10351 GCA_025769995.1 Xyliphius kryptos
GTGTGGGTTGTAGACACCGCCTCATGCTACCTCTATGGTAAGAGAACTGACAAAATGCAAAAGTGACCAAAACATCAAATCAAAAAATGGTTTGTGGTCACCACCTGCAGAAGCACTCCTTTATAGGGGGGGGGGGGTCTTGCTAAGTGCCTCTTATTTCTACCTGTCGTCTGTTCCATTTGCACAACTTGATTGATTGATTGATTGATTCACAATCAGTGTTGCTTCCTAGCTGGACAGATTGATTTCACAGAAGTGTGGTTGACTTGGAGTTACATTGTGTTGTTTAAATAAAAAAATAAAGGGAAAACTTGTTTACTTGTAAGTCACATTGGATAAAAGCGTCTGCTAAATGACCAAAATGTAAATGTAACCCAAACAGTCTTATTTATATATAAAAAAAGTTTGGGTTACATGTACATTTTGGTCATTTAGCAGACACTTTTATCCAAAGCGACTTACAAGTAGTCCACTTAATAGTTGGGGTCAGAACACAGTAGGTATGTCTTCGATTTCCAATTTTGCTGCAGCAATCTGGCCAAACACAAGGAGACATGGAAATAAAGGTTTTAATGTTCTTTTGCCTCAAACACTGAAATAAGAAACGTGCCATGTATTTTATATAACTTCATGGGAATTTTAGGGAAGTTTGGGGAAGGTTGTTTCTTGTTCCTCAGTAAGGTTTCTTGTTCCATACACAGATCAGGCCTAAAACACATTAAACCTTTGGGATTAATTTGAATTAAGATTGTAAAACAGGTTTTTTGGTCAGATAATCTATATAGACAAAGATTTCCACATAAAGCCCCCAAGAACAGCTGCAATATAAAATTTAATGTAAACAGTAGGAGTAACGTGTAGGTACCAATACTTTTGTTCTTACTCTGTACTTCCCATGTACCATCATCTTTAAATTCTTATTTGCTTTAAAATTTTAATATGCAGAAAAGTCTCCCCTCACGTGGTGCTACATCTTTTCATACTAAAGCTAAATGTATAGTTTATTATTCTAGATTCATCTTTGATATTTTCAAATAATGCCCTGTGACAGCCCACTACAATTAATAATTTAACTAATTCAGCATTGTGGATGTAAAGTTAAGTCCAATAAGCATTAGAGCGTCACTAGATAAAAATCATAAGGTGTAAAGGTTCCACGATTCCCACATGAAACGTGAGCCTTTAAGCATGAATGTGAAGAATGTGGGGTTTTCTTTGTCCTGGTGTCAGACCTCACTCTGGAGGTCTGAAACTAACCAAAACACACAAAGGCAAGAGGGAGGGGTCAGCACCCCCCCACCCCCATAACACCCACCGATACCTCAGGCATAAGTGTGAAGGTCAAAAGTCATGTTTATCTCAAACACGCTGTAAGAAAAAAAGGAAGAGCTAGATGAGAAACTACCAGTTCAGAGACTGTGCAGAATCGATAGCTAGACATTGTGGGAGAGGGAAAAAAAACCACAAGAACAGCCCTAAAGCATTTTCACATTCCTACCGAGAGCCATTATAATCTCTGTAAACCCCGAGCAGAGATAAAAAGTCTCCACTGTCTCCTGGATTCAGGAAATAACTTCCTGTAGAGGAAAAGCTTTTGGTGATCAGAGGGGAAATGATTGGAGGAAAAAACCCACCCATGAAGAGTCTGATCCTGAAGTTCTTTATATAGATGTAATGTACATTACACACAAACCTTATGAAAGTTGCTATAAATAAATTGTAATTACACAAGCAGCTTTATACAGTGTGTTCCAAATTATTATGCAAGAAATATTTTCTCAGATTTTCCAAAATGACCTATATGAATTGCAGTACAATTGAAAGATTTTTGAACGGCCAATGATAATTTATAAAAAAAATGCATGTTCCAAATTATTCTGCACAGCAGATTTTTCAACCTTTTCGTTTTTATAAAGAACAAAAAAAATGGTCATTTGTGATATTATAAGCATTAGCAGGTTATTACAAACTGAAATCAAACCGTTTTAAGTCAAAACTTTATTCTAGGTGATATTACATGTGCACATAGGACCCCTTGTTTGAAAGGAGCTTCTGAACTCTCTCATCCATTGAATTTGTCAGGTGTTGGATGCTATCTGCTTCAATTGTTTTGCATAAAAACAGAATCAACTCCCAGAGCTGTTGATAGATGTGAACTGCCTCCCACCATCATAGACCCTCCTTTTGATGATGCTTCAGAGGTTCCCAATGGGGTTAAGGTCAGGGGAGCATGGGGGCCACACCATAAGTTTGTCCCCTTTTATGCCCATAGCAGCCAGAGATGCAGATGTGTTCATTGCAGAATGAAACGCTGCATCATCACACATGAAAATGATCTTGCCGCGGAATACACGCTTCTTCTTCTTGAACCATGGCAGGAAATGCTGTTTTAGAAACTCCACATACATTATAGAGGTCATCTTTACCCCTTCAGGGATCCCAGCAAAAAACATTACTCCAACTCCTCCTTGTTGGCATCGTAGCCTTGTTCGCATGGGGTGTCTATTGAGCGTTACATGGCACTCATCGGTAAACAAAACAGTTTTGAGGTCAGTCTTCATGTATTGTTTGGCCCACTGGAGACATTTCTAATTGTGTGCAGAGGAGGTCGACAGGATGGCTTACACACAGCTGCAAAACTCTAAAGGACCCTGCATTTTGTTGTTTGGGGGACGTTGAACCATGGCAAGGTTCAAAGCTTTAAAAACTTGTCTGCTGCTATGACAAGTCATTTTTGCAGCTGCTCTTTTAACCTGACATAATAGCCTGTTGGAAAGCGCCCTCAATTTCCCTTAGCACGTTCACGTGTGTGCTCTGAATCAGCTACATAATTCTTGATTGTGCGATGATCATGATGAAGTGTCCTGGCAATGTTGATTATAGTCATGCCTTGACCTAAACACTCCACAATTTGTTGCTTCTCAGCCGCCGACATACTTTTTCTTTCCTATTTTGGCTAAAAATGTAGGACGCTTAATAATGTGGGACAGCCTTTTAAAGTAGTCTTGCCTTTAATTAGACACACCTGCCAAATTAATTAGCACAAGTATCTACAATTACTTTCAGTTATATAAAGAGCCCCGACACACATTACCATCAAGGAGTTTAACTGACAAACAGACAAAAAAAAAAAAAAAAAAAAAAAAAAATCTTACCCCATCACTTCTAAACACTTTTTGCATAATAATTTGGAAGTGTAGAGCATGAACTCATGTCGTAAATTCTAATAAATGGGCTTTACAGAGGATGGGCATGTATTGTTAGCTATGGGCTTTGATCAGTCACCGTTTTCTATCCACACCAGCAACGTTTAATACCATATCTCTGAAAATACTGAATTAATGCTGAATCAGGGCAGTACACATACAATGTGCATGTGGAGAGATGCAAAGATTCACACCTTTGCTGTTGTAAGAAAAAAAAAAAAACAGACCCGTTTCCACTAATCAATAACTCGTGTTGTGACTAGCCTCGGGACATGCCCCTCTGCCCTCACATGCAGCAGTATGCACCATCACATGCTTGAGTCCACCCTGTGGAATGACCAGCTGCCATGCGCATGTTTACATGATTATATATAGAGCAGACTATAACCCCAAACACACCTGTGCCATAACATCATAGCTGCTGAGCATGTCGGCCTGCATATCCACACGACTATACGACAGTGCAGAAAACCAGCTGTGTTATGGTCAGTTTCATAAACAGGCCTACATTCAGAAACGTGTGCACTTCTGAAGTTCTGGTGCCCTGTAATCACAGGCCATGAGAAAAGCATTCGAAAAGGTCTTGGCAGTGAGAACGCCTGGGTGGGAGCTACTCCAATCCGATTTCCGTTCAGGATAAAGAGGTAGGAATCTTCTGGGTAGAACTGAGCTTCAAACGACTTCCCCTACACTCCGTCGCCAGCGCTGGTTTGACAAAAGATGCTTTGTTACAACCTTTGTCTGTGGAATGCAAGGCATGTGTTCAAGCTGCCCAGATCAGTCTCCTGAGCCCTTAAAGGGAACGGGTCAGGAACAGCTACAGTTCACGTGCCAAGACTAGGTCCTTTAAATCCTAAAACTGAACAGCGTGGCACAAACAAGGACATTAACCCATTTGAGAAAGTAGAAAAGAATCTGCCAGACTCCTAGAAGTTTTTATGAACATGCTTTTGTATATGTAAACAGAAAGCCATTAAAAATGCATTTTGTAGAAGAAGCATGCTTTGGTTTTTACATGTGACCAAAATGAACCTTTTTTGGAAGGGCATTTTAAGTTACAGGAAAATAATTGAAAAGAAAGAAAAATGCTAAAGTATCGGGTACACCACCCTGTTTCTTTAGTTACTGTTCTCTTAATAAGCCTTAACCTACCATAAATATATACTTTGTAGTAGTTACAACTCATTAATTCTTTTCATATATTGCTTCTCTGTTACTCTGTTCTCCAATGGCCAGAATCAGTAACAGCAGGTATTATGTGGGTGACAAATAGTTCTCAGCACAGCAGTGACACTGACGTGGTGGTAGTGTTGTGCTTTGTGCTGGAACAGTTGGGTCAGACAGCAGAGTTGCTGGATTTTTTTTTAAAATAGCCTGTTACACACATCTACCTTATTGCTATACCTAATGGATGTAAAATTAAATCACCAGCCCTTTATTTCTTTACCAGTGAAAAATTCTGATGGCTGGAATTTTCAGTTTGACAGGTTATTAACACAATAGCATCACATGGGTATTCAAGTCGAGCAGCTCTTTAGCATGTGATCCATTTATCTCAATTGCACAACACAACAAAAACAAGCCATATAAAACTACAAACATTTTTTATTAACACTAAAAGGTCACAAGCAAAGAGTCAATTAACAAGCGCTGAAAAACCACCGTCAAGACACTTGCTTAAAGGCAACAAGCCAAATGGAGCCACTATCACAAGTCAAGCCCTTAACAAGAGCCATTTGGCACCAAGCGCTAGACAGCACTCACCCAGGACAAATGGTTGACTTTAAACCCTAACGGGGACCATTCCGCCTGCTTGAGCTCATTATCTAAGCCATCAGATAATGCAAATAACAAAGGGTCTTCCAGTGCATGGGTGAACAGGGTGTGTATGTATATTGATTGGTGTGGACTGCCAGACAGGAGGTCATCAAAGTCTGCACATGAAGCCCCTGGCTTTACCGTCAGGGATTTATGAAAAAGGGGTTTATAGATAAAGAAACCCAAGTGTTCCAAAACAAGGCCAGATTAATCACTTAGCCTGCAGGCAACAGGGTGTCCTACAACTGGCCAGATGCTGATGGATCTTAGACAAGCAGAGCTTCTTAACACAGTTGCAGACTTCCAGGCAAGTGCCTCAGACTGCTGTTTGTGGTGACTGAGCCAATCTGGAGATCTGAAAACGTCAGGCAAGAGCACAAGAAACCAGCTGATCACTGTAGCATTATACTTAATGGACCAATTGGCCAGCATCTGGTGGAGAGAGGGGGAGTTGGCAAATAGTCTTGGAAAAGGTTACGAATGAACAGCAGATTGGTGGGAAGGGTAACTAATAGCTGGTCAAGCTGCAGACGCAATTATCCAGCTGTGCAGTCAAAAATGAGTAATTGGCTAATGGAGTGAAAATGGTGAGAGAAATCACAGCTGTGCTTTTACCAAAAAAACCTTTTAACAAGTACATTAATATTAAGTGTACAGATAAATGACATTCAGAGCAGCAATATGTAATCAAAACTGTAAAGCACCCTTTAATCAACATACAATCAGAAAATGCTTTATGTGAACAAAAAATGTTGCATATTAAAGTTGTAATAATAAACAGATTCAACTGTAAACTGTAAACTGCATGACAATCCCTATTAAGTTTCTGGATTTGCTTAGGTATCTAATACATGCTAATTTAATGAAAGCCAAACCTAGTATAGAGTAGCACCAGGACTTTTAGCTCTGACACTTGTACCATTAATGTTTTAACACCCTGCAGCAGAGATGCTTACAGCACATTTAATGTTTGTTCCAATGTTGTATGATGTTGCAGCAGTGCAAATGAAAAGATGTAAAGTAAGCAAGTGTTTATTTATGCTTTTTAAAATTGGACACCTTTCTAAACCTACCACTCCCATATTGTTTTACTACACCACTGTATTCGTACTATTAAAAAAAAAACATATTTGGACTTCGTATCAACAAGACATTGAATTGTGAGCTTAGCCACAATAGCCACATGACCTACTCAAAAAACGAACACTGAAAATCTTAATTGTGGAGCTTAGACAGAGCAAAAGCACTTAAACTGGTGCATTTAAAACGAAATAGCCATTTAAGTAACCGTTAGCACATAGAGGCATCATGTTTATGCACAGAATGTGATAGTAGGTTGATGACACTTCCGTCTTTAGCACGCATCTCTCTCCTTATATTAACACCAATCTCACAGAGTAGAGTGTAAATTATACTATCAGGAGTTCAAACTCACTGCTGAATCATTCCTGCCCAAAATTTTTTGAAATGACTTGAGATGGGGGGGTTAATTCAATTATATGGCAATAACGAAGCTTGGATGGCAGTTTAGTAGTGAGAGAGACTGTAAGCTAAAGACCGTCTGCATCACTGCCGTCATGTTCAACAAACTTCATGTTCAACAAACTTAACAGAACTCCAATAGTTGCTACATTTTAAAAATACAGCTAAAAATTCATTATTTACTCACCAATCCACCAATTAAGTGTGTGCCACACTACCAAAACCAGTTGCTGTGTTTAGGAATTGTACCACCCTAACAGACTGTCTGGTCTGGCCACTTTTAGTGACCTCATGATTCTACATTTCATTAGCTCCATTTTCCATTTCCATTTACTTTGTTTACCCGCAGTTGTAATCCCCATCACTTCATTTTTTATATTCCGATAACCCCCATCCTCTTAAAAAACCTCCAGCGGCACTGCTTTCTGACCCGCTCATTCCACGCCAAAACCAAGCCATGTTAAAACTACACACTATACGCAGTCTCCCATTCAGGAAGGATAGTTTGTACATCAGTCTCTTTAGAACTGCAGACAAAGAATCACTTCCAATTAATTATTTTGGGCAAACCTTAAAATGTTGCATCATCTTTTCCAAGTTTATTTATTGGCAGCATTCGGCGTGATTAGGCTGCCTATGACTGACCACAGACTGCAAAACATTCTCTAAATAAAATCTTATGGCAAAAAGAGCTCAGGCCACATTTCATGGAATTCCAGCCCGACATTTTTCTAAGAGGAATGGAACAAGGTAATTGGTTGCAGACCTCAAGCTCAAGGAGACAACCCAACAAGAAAACAGAAGTGAAAATAAAGTAAGCACATACAGCTGTGTTCCTGAAAGTCTACTTTACCAGAAAAAAGCATTACTGCAGTAACTGGTATTTTATTTTAAATGTAAGCATTATGAGACCCTGCAGCCGCATGTCTTTACACATTAGTGAAAACGTAATGGCGCAGCACTTCTCACTCTCCTACAACCACAACAGCACCATGTCTGCTTTCACAAACATTTAGGAATGTGTGCAAATAAAGAGAACATGAAAAGAACATTACAGTGCTTCTTCCAGAAAACAGTAGAAATGTTCTAGAAAACAAAATCACCGGTGTTCCCGCTCATGCTCACACATTCAACATGTCCAGGCATGTCACCACAGGGTCACCATGAAAGTATTAAACTTTCTCACTGGAAATGGAGCACATGTGTTGTAGGTCAGTTTTAAAAGTAGTTCCAGTGCTACATCTAGTTTTCAATGACTAGATTACTCAGTTTAAAGACTCCGTTTAAGGTACATCACACATTATGAAGAAGTGAGGTTACCATCAGACAAATAAAACCCTGCATTTTTCCCACACGACTGGCATGGATCTGTAGCACAGCCCAGCCAAGCACCACAATTCCACATCACAGGCTGTTGCCTTGAGGTTGGGTTTTAAACCTATAAAACTTTTCCAACTCGTTTGTTCCATGTTGCACGATTCAGATCATGCCTCACACTCTTATTTAAGCCAGCAACAAACTACCTTCCTGCTAGCTTCGCAGTAAATAGATGGAGCAACTAAAGATAACTATGAAGCTGCTGTAGAATGACAGAGCTGGTCATTAAAAACCTAGAACCTACCAGACCATCTGGGGAATTCCAGGACAAAATGAGGTGTAGCAGCTTATATTACAATGGAAAGCCATCCCGATGCAACTAAAACCTGTCAAAAGTTATGAATTTGCCAGATATTAAAAACTTGAATCACATCAGAACCCTAGTGCTTTGCTCATCTAACAGATGACTTCTAAATTTAACTAACCCTATAACCATTTGAGCATGGCACTCAACCTGAATTGCTCCCCAGGCAACATGTACAGGACTGCCAACCGCAACGGGCACGTGTGCTCACTGTACACAGTGTATGTTTGTTTCACTGCACAGATGGATTAAATGTGGAGGCAAAATAAAGCAGATAACCATTAGACAAGTAGTAGATTTGTTCTATTATTTTGAAAAGTGAGTTAGCTTATCTTCATGGCATGGCATAGCTGTTCTAGAAAATGTGAAGGTATACACTTTCTACATCTTAAGTGTCTTAAGCACCATAAAACTAGCTGAATTTATGCTTACAAGCAATCACAATGGTCAGGAACAACATCCTAATTTGATAGATGGATTGATGCAACTTCTAGAATAAGTTACTTGCCAAAACCTAGAACATAAATTTGCCCATTAAGTTACTTTTAAACATCCTAACGAGTTCATATTGCGCGTTTATAATTAATCTAGCTAAAATATGCACTTGCATTAAGTAAAAAAAGTTGAATGGTACAAGAAAGCTATTATAGTCACAATACAGATAGATATTCTCTGTAGAACATCGGTTTACTCCTCAGCAACGTTCCAATTACTTTTCTTTAAAGCAGATTAAATGTGTGTTCTTATTTAAACCCTCGATTTGATTATTAGTACTAGTCTATATGTTACTAGTTGATAGGTTACTGTTCAAGTGTTACGATTAATTAATATTTCTCCATGTTTTAATGCAGTTATTGTTAAGCACATGTATTACATCAACGCAGAACTTTAACGGACGACTCACCTGAAGTGTCCCACAGACTGAGCTCAATCCGCCGGGTGTCAATCTCAAAACTTGCGGTGTAATTCTCAAACACGGTGGGAACATAATTCTACATGTAATTAAAAAGAATTAGTGTATAAACAAATGTTTACGCCTCATGTTTTAGAGAATGTGGAGGTTTTGTGGCTCACCTCAGGAAAACAGTCTTTGGCGAAAACGTGCAGTAAGGCGGTCTTTCCGCACTGGCTGTCCCCCACCACCACTATCTTACACTTAACGTTCTGACTCGCGTCCATACCGCACTGAAGGGACACTTTCTGAGACGGCCGTCTCTCCTTCATTTGTTACTTTAATCTTAAATGAGATAAAGTCCGTCGGTAGGTCACCACGGTGCGCGGCGAGAACAAGTATCCGTCTCTCGAACCACGTTACTCCTTACAAAAAAAAAATCCGCTTACGAAAAAGACACGCCGCGAGCTCTGCTTGCCTTTATATATAACTACCAGCCAATCACAGCGTTTGGAGAATCCCAAGCTCCTCCCACTTTACTGAAGCGATAGCGCGTGTTTTGGGGGTTCCTATAATGGGGGGGCGGAAGCAGCAGCGCTTGTGGATAGCCATACGGGACAAAGGGTAAAAATGCTGTCTTATTAAGTGTTCGGATTTGTTTTGTAATTTTCACACTACATTACAGATATATGTTTCATCATATTATCATCTAAAATGTAAAAGCTGGTTATAAAAAAATACTATGACCATGCAGGAGGCAATAGTTACACACAGGCCAACATAAATCTCATCTTACGCTTAATTCTCTAATAGGGGAGTCTCGCCATTCGAAGGAGAACATTTCAGGAGATGGGCATACACCCTCAGAACAGGATGCCAATCTATCATTGTGCGCACACACACTATATAGGGGCAATTTAGAGCAACCAATGCACCTTAAATACAAACTGGATTCCAAAAAAGTTGGGACACTAAACAAATTGTGAACAAAACCTGAATGCAATGACGTGGAGGTGCCAACAACTTATCTTTTATTCAGAATAGAACACAAATCACAGATCGAAAGTTTAAACTGAGGGAATGTATCATTTTAAGGGGAAAATACGTTGTTTCATAATTTCATGGCGTTAACAAATATCAAAAAAGTTGGGACAAGGCCGTTTTTTCCACTGTGTGGCATCCCTCCTATAGACGTCTGGGGACAGAGGAGACCAGTTTCTCAAGTTCTCATGTCTAATACAGGCCTCTAACTGTTCAATCATCTTGGGCCTT
>JAOUQT010067948.1:0-10351 GCA_025769995.1 Xyliphius kryptos
AGCGGAGTTCAGCTAAGCGATAGCCTGAGGTATTTTCCCTCACCGCAACTCGGGGGAAGTCCCCGAAAACTCCTCCAGCCCTCAAATTTCCAAAAAGTTTTGTAAAGGGAAATGAGAAATGTGACATGATAAACCTCAAACGTCCTTTATAGTGCTGTTTTAAGTCTTTTTTGGCGATTTATTTGGGATTTTTTATTTGACCTCACCAAAATGACGGATAAAGACCTTCCACCAATCACAAAAAAAGATCCGGATGCAGGCTGGTGATGGACGCCAACGTTCCTGTCGTGAGCTCATAGCAGCCGCATGCACTGGGCTCTGAGGCGTTGCTGAACCGGACTCAGTGCGGATTTGGCCAGATTTCACGCTCTTTCTGGATTTTTGAGGCATGACAGGAGGAAAAAACAGTTTTAATCCATTTTCCGGATCGCTGCAGACCTCTCAGAGTGGAAACCGTGCTGTTTTGGGGCTTTTAATTATAAAATCGGACGCGGTTCCGTTAGCCGGTCAACGCTTTCGCTGTGTACTGTTAGCTTTAGCATTATAAGCTAAATCTAGTTAAGTGTTAACAACCGTTTTCTTGTTGTGTTTGTGAAATTATTGCTGCTTACGTTGTGGTTATGTGATTTTTAACACATCTTGTTAGTGGATTGTTGGGTCAGGGAAGTGTTTAAGCCATAAGTCAAATCAATATAATCAATATATCAATTATTTACTTTATTAATGAGCTTTGTCAAGTTAGTCTGTGTATATTGAACCTCTCTGGACTTGAGGAACGAACCAGGAGACCCCTGATAAACTGTTTGGAGTTGTAAATATAGAGCAGAAACAGATTATCTTGCTTTAAATTTCTTGATAGTTTATCATTTAGCAGTCTGGATGTGTCAGATGGAACCTGCTCGCTGATCATTTGATGTTATTTAATCTAAAGGAGCAAGAACTAGTTAGTTGAAGCAGGTGCCCCTCTTGGATTTCAGGGAATGAATAATTTATAAATCGATTCTCAGTTGACCGGGCGCAGGTTTCCTTCCTTGCTGCCAGCAGGCTTGATTGCGATTTGCACTAACCTGTATTGGATCGGTCAGAAGTGGCCAGCGTGCGAGTCGTTTCACTCGGGGAACTGTTGGATAAGTGATTTCCAACGTCGGGTTATTTATTACCTCGGCGAGATGGAGACCTGCAGGAAAACAAAGGCATGAAGGAAAACCGCTGATCCTGCTCGGCCTTTCCTGCCAATCGACTAAAATGTTGTAGAAATAAATCATTCCACGCGCAAAAGCAAGATTTCCACAGGTTTATGGAGCTCTGATTAGGTGCACAGCCTTCCTATCGACCACCTGATGTGAAGACCTGCCTCGATTTGTGGAAGCAAAAACACACAGCTGTCAAGATGGGAGAAACCAGACTGAACGACTCGAACGTGAAGGTCGCGGTCCGGGTCCGGCCGATGAACCGGAGGGGTGAGGCACAGATTTTATTCATTCATGACATTCCATCATGGTAGCCTTAACTCACCACGAGGGCCTTCTAGATCATCTCGTGTAGGTTTATTTTACTTTGACAACAAACTGCAAGACTTTACTCTTCGGCGGTAACCAAACCAAAAAGAGCAGCTAGAAAACGTCATGTAACGCAAAGAAATCCACATTTCTATTAAACCCTTGTATTATTTTTTTGTTTCGTTTAGCTAGAAGTGCAAAAATATCTATGGCAGGGAGTGGTAGCTCAGTGGTTAGGGTGTTGGACTGTCAATCAGAAGGTTGTGGGTTCAAACCCCAGGTCCACTGAAGTTACCAATGTGGCTTCTTGAGCAAGAACCTTAACTCTGGTGCTCCAGGGGCCTGTATGGCCAACTCTGGGTTCTGGTCCCAACCAAGTCAGGATATTTGTAAGTTGCTTTGGATAAAAGCTAAATGACCAAATGCAACGTCTCGTCACGTCCAACATGCAGCAAGGACACAGAATAAGATCAGGATCTAATTTATAGATTTAAATCAAATTTAATGAACGCCTGCGTTTAGGGTGTTGTGCTGGTGTTGCCATGATACGTGTGTACAACTAACCTTTTTATCTTCAGACAATATATAGTAACTCCATACTTTGGATGCGTTTGCGAAGCGCTTTTCTCCTCGTCTCCAATGGGGCTTTACATTTTTTAATGTTTTTTGAGTGGCGCCGCCCAATGACATTTAAAGGAATTTAAACGTCATTGGAGGAATCCATTTAAGGAATCAAAATGAAACATTCATTAATGTTAAAAATAAAAACAATAAGAGTAAGTGATCTATTTTGCTTACTGAGCGTACACACAGAGGAGTGTGTCCTCCACGTTTAACCCTCTGCGGTGGGCAGCCTTGTGTATGCAATTGAGCAATTGGGGCTTGGTGCCCTCAGTCAGAGTACTTTTTGGGACCGGGAATCAAACCGGGGACTTTCAGGTCGTAGGTTTCTTAACCACAAGCCTATGACCGCCCTCTCTTTTTTTTTTTCTTCCTTTTTTTTGATTTGTCCAAATTTTAAATATGGACGTCATTGTTAACGTCAACCAGTTGCGGCAGCCCTAGTGTGTAGGTTTCAGTCTGCACCAGCAGGACCTTTAGATTTGAGAGTGTTATCATCTAGACACCTGACGTTATCAGTGATCCGGGGTATCTGTGCACGGGAACTGGAGCTTTGACCTTAAACTCCATGCAGCATGCGCTCAGATTTATTGGGCGTTTATCGGCAGGGTGTTGTCTCTGTGTCATCATGCAAAAGCCGTGTGTTTACATAAGGAAAGACCTTCCGAGTCATTTGCATGGCACCTCACACACACGGTGTGCAGGCAGGTCTCAGCTCTTACAATAAGGGTAGTTTAAAGTTGAAAGTTTTTCCTTCAAAGTGGGAAATGAGGCCGTTTGCGTTCACCGTTCATTCGAGAATCATTTTATTTCATTAACTGATGGAGATGGACTCCAGTGGATTAAGTGATGGTGATCTATTTGCTTACAGTCCTTACACACATTTGTGCAGCAAAACTCACAACAGCTCTGTATACGACGCCTGTATACGACGCCCGAGGAGGAATTGTTGGTTAGGCACCTTGCTTAGTGGTACTTTCAGCCATAGTACTTGGTGGGACCAGGAATTGAACTTGGGACCTTCAGGTTGCAAGGCTGGTTTCTTAACCACAAGTGTACGACTGCCCCAGGTAGAGTGTGTAGAACAGGGGTCGGCAAACTCCGGCCTGCGGGCCAGATGTGGCCCATTAGGCTTTTGAATCCGGCCCGTCGAACTCGTCCAAACCATTTTATCGAAATATTCTGTTATTGGACCTCACTTGGGTTTCTTTTCCCTGCTATTCCTATGTTTACCCAATAGATGGCGAGCTGTTTTACGTTATTTTCCATAAAGCACAGTGTCTTGCCTTATCAACGTTATTGACGAAGATATAAAGTCAACAATTTAAAGAAAAGGCGGAATCTTTTAATATACATTACTGGACGTACCTGTAAGGAACGCAAAATTTTGACTCTATATATGAGTTTTCCATGTCGATTATACTAGTTCGTCGCTATTCACATGATCCTGGCCGGGCCCCTCTGGCAGATTTAATACCGTTGTGGCCCAAAACGTTGCCCACCCCCGGTGTAGAACATTAAAATAACCCCAAACTAACACTTAAATCCTCCTTGAATTTGGCTGAAGCTCGTGGTTTACTCAGATTTGCGTTGAACTGCGTTGTGATCGACAACAACTAAATAATATAACCATCCCATAATACTGCTTTCTTATAAGAGAATCCAGTCCAAACGTTTTCCGGTGTTGCTCCTTCACACAACAGGCTCTTGCCATCGGAATGACCGGATGCAAACATGATGACATCACACTCACAGGTGGCGCCCTCCCCTGCCGAGGTGTGTCATGCTGTACGTATCTTGGACTTTCTCCTGAGTCCAGCTACACGGTCCAGGCAGCATAAGGCCGGCCACTTTATTAGAGCCACCACTTCTTTGATTTTTTTTTTGTTTTTTTTTTGTTTTTTTTTACACATATTTTCCATTTTATTATTCCCACTAACTGTATAGATACTATTTTAGTCTCCACCACCCCTCCAAATAATAGCACCACCTGCTCCAAATGTGTGAACCAGGCTTAAGAACTGAGCTAAATGCTGTACAGTTATTCTGAAAGTGGAACTTTGGCCTCAGTGTTGGGTGTAAAGTTTTCTCGTGTTGAATTTTGAGCGTACAGTCAGTCACAAGACTCTCAGTTCTCTCGGTACACAATGCACTGTAATCCTGCTCTACCGCCTAAATAAGCTCCTTTATAGGTCAGGCTGTATATGGTGCAGATTCGACGTGTGAAACCGAAGGTTCCGTTGGTGACATTTTTGGAACGCTGCTTCGTTTTTTTTGATCTCTCAAGGTCGACTCGGTGCTCTCACTTTCCCAGCTCGCTCTCTGCTTCTGCTTCCTCGTCTGCGTGCGTCGGACAAAAGAAGGAAGGATTTGCAAACGTTGCATTACTGAGCAGACTCTTGCAGCCAGAGATGTTTTGGAACTTTGAAGAACGAGCTTGTTCCCCCACCCCGACTCCACCGAGTCCAATCAGGGCGAGGAAGTGGCGGGAACTATAATAAGTTCCTGAAACTGTACACTATTGACGTCATTTGTATGTTTATAGTGATCTCGAAAAATATATATATATATATATTATTAAGTCAGACAGTCAGCTGCATTGTGATGTCATTTCCTGCTACCTATTTTATTACAGTTATCTTGGCATATGCAAATGGATTGTCCATGTGTAGGACATGCAGGACAATCGAAACAAGGCGATGAAAGAGGGACCGCTGCGAATGGTCGCATCGCCAAGTTGTAGGAAAAAAAGCAGCACAAGGAATAAAGAAGAGCTGGAGTGGCTCAGTGTTCTGTGGAGTTCCATGGAGTTCCTTGAAGTTCTATAATCAGAGTTTGCAGAATCTTTTAAGGTTATCTTATGAAATGACTGACCATTAAAGCAAAGAGGTACAAGAGGGCGTGGCGTGTACAGTTACACCTCTTTCTCGTGTTTTAATACACAACCTCGAGTGCCTCATCTATACATAGAAATGCCAAAGCCATCACTGATTCTCTCACTTCCCGAGTTAATACAAGGCTGAAATTTGGCATCGTGATTCCCCATCATGTCCTTGTACTTTTAACCCGCCTACGTTCCATGGTTTGGTCAATATCGCCATCAAATACAAGATCCCTCCAGACTGTCACTACTTATCCTTATACAACGATCAGACTCTGCTTTCCTAAACACATTTATTTTCACAGATGGGCCCAGAGTCCAAAAACATGGATTTAAGGTGAAGCTCTAAATTGTCCTCATAGTCCGTGTGTCCCAAGTCCTGTAGAGGTGAGGGTTTTCAGGAAGGGCATCCGGTGTAAAACACTTTGTCAGGTCAAATGTGCGGGTTCATGACTGTGGTGACCCCTGGATAATGAAGGGTAAAACTAGAAGAGGAAGAAGATCAAAAACAGAGTACCTCCCTTGCCATGCTTCAGTCATCATCATCATGAGAATCCTTTATTGATCCCTAGGGGGAAACTGCAGATGTTAGTTGCTCAGTTTGTATAAAAGTACTATATATAGATTATATAATAAAGCAAAGGCAGTTTGTGGTCCTCTTGGCCATTAGATACATAATTAACGATCACAATAAACCGAACTGCTTAAACCGGACAGAGAACGTCTTACCCAAGGAGTCTCCCATCGCCTACCGCCGGATTCCTGGTCACAGTGGCATAGAAGGAAATGAAAAAGCAGATAGCTCGGCAAAGGAAGCAAAAAACAAAAAGACGGCCTGGAAATACATTCCAGTAAGCGATGCCTACTAAAGATGGCCAGAAGATTGGTCCAGCGACCCTCAAAACAAACGGCACGGAATATCAACAGTAGACCCAAACGTGAGAATTTTTTTTAAAACAAGGCAAGATCAGTCATAACCAAGTGCCACATTGGTCACACTGCCATCCCTCGCCGTCATCTGGCTGATGAACAGTCATCAAACTGTTTTCATGATCTGTTTATGCCATAAATTATCCAAAAAGTTGCTAATATGGCAAAGAACGGTGTCCTCCAAAGTACCGGTTCCTCCCGGTTCCTGCTTTTCTACATTTGATCGTTCACTATCGCCATCAAACGCAACACCTCGGGTGGATTGGGGTCTTGGCGAGTATCTACAAACGTATTCCTTATCGTGTCCTTGGAAAACCTACTGATAAATTCCCGTAAGAACGCACAGGAATGACGATTGACTGCGCCGAGGCCAGCAGACAGAATGGCCTTGTGATCTGCCAGGAGTCTTCAACCACAATAACTAGGTCCTATCCCATTTAGACAGTTCTCAAGCATCACAGGGAGTAAAAAACTAAAAGTCTGAACAGGTTCTCGCTTTGCTACATTCGATTGTTTGTTTGCTATCGCCATCGAACGCAACACCTCGGATGGATTGGGGTCTTCACGAGGACCTACAAGGCTGAAACTTGGCACAGTCATCACATACCATCTCCTTGGAAAAAACGGGTTCCTGCCTTTTGTAATTTGTTTGTTCTCTATCGCCATCGAACGCAACACCTTGATTGTTTGTTTGCTATCGCCATCGAATGCAACACTTTGGATGCATTGGGATCTTTGCGAGTACCTACAAGACTGAAACTTGGCACACTCTTCACCTACCATGTGTTTGGGAAAACAAATGGTTTCCTGCTTTCCTGCGTTTGATTGTTCGTTCGCTAACGAACGCAACACCTTGATTGTTCGTTGGCTAACGCCATCGAATGCAACACTTTGGATGCATTGGGATCTTTGTGAGTACCTACAAGGCTGAAACTTGGCACCATCATCACTTGGAAAAATTAACGGGTTCCTGTCTTCCTACGTTTGCTTGTTCGTTCGCTAACGCTAACGAGTCCAACACCTCGATTGGATTGGGGTCTTCACGAGTACCTACAAATCTAAAACTTGTCTCCGTGAGCAAAAAACAGTCCAGAAAGTGTGCCGAAAAATCTCAATATTCTTCTCAATAACTTCCCGCTGGAGAACGTTCCTGTCCTTCTCGCTGCATGATGTCATCATCATCAACATCGTCCATGTTCTGGCACCAAATGGTCAACGGTTTTATTAACGTGGTTAAAATGCTGGCGGTTCTTCTCGGCTTCAGCTCAGGCCTTTTGCTCATCTGAGAATTTGCCTTCACCTCCATTAAACCTCCTGCATCTCCTCAGTGCACACTGCGTTTGGAGGTCAGGAGTCGGTCTCTGTCCTCCTTCAGACCCGTCCTATTAATACACTCTGGACGGTCGCAGTATGTCGTCCACTTTACTTATTTTTTTCTTTCCCCCCTTCCAGCTGTTCGTTCTGCTCTTTGCCCTCAGAAACCCTCAGTGAAGGGAGGAAGCCTGGGTTTCCTTTCTGCTCCGTTTTACTCCTTTTTGCTTATGAGGCCTTTGGTCACATGTTCCGTTCTCTCCAGGGATTTCTGAGTCAGCGTCACATCCTCCATCCTCTCAGTTCTCCATTAGTCGTCAGTGGGAAGGTTCTTGAGACGCGATGTGCAGCTGAACGTGCGCTTAGGTTTCCTCCTTTGTCTTTAACTTTGAGTGAACATTCGGGGGGAAGGCCTTTAAGGAAGCCGCTGCGCAAGACACTGTTGCAAAGTTGTGGACTTAATTTTGTGACTTTTCAGATCCTCTAGCAACTTATTAAAAAAAAAAAAGTACCTAGCGACAAATCTAGCGACTTTTTCAGGTGGTTTTGGAGAGCCACCTGACCCACGTGTACGTGAACACCATTCCACAAAACGCTCAAGAGCGACCCTCATCGCTCCACGTCCAAACTGCAACTGTACTGCACATGCCCCCTAATGACGGAGCGGGATGTACATATAAATGTATTTATCTTATGTGATGTCACTCAGCTCGTCCACAGTTTACCCCGTTTCTTTTTTTTTTTTTGATTCCCACATTTTTTTTTTTTTTTTCATGTTTTGTGCGTTTGTTTTTTATTAGTTTTCACGCTTTTTTGTGCATTTTCCACAATTTTGTGCGTGTTTTTTTTTTTTTTTGCCCTGTGCGTTTCATGCGTTTTGTTTCCAAGGTTCATGTTTTTTTAATTACCTTTTTTTTGGTGTTTTTTTTTATGTGTTTCCCACGTTTCCTGCTATTTTCCCGTGTTTTGTTTGCTCACTTTTTTGTGCGTTTTCCACATTTTTTTTGTTATGTGCATTTTCTGTGTTTTTTTGTGCACATTGCCTCTGTGTAAAATCATCAAGTCGTTAATTTATTTTTAAAAGTGACCCTCATCAAGTAAAAAAAATAAAAAATCTGCAGAAGTAGTTCATTTATTTACATTTGATTTGTAGTTCTAACATTTTTAGAGTGTTTTGTACTCCCCTTTTTTTGTGCCACAAGGTTCTCCAAACACGCAAATGCACCATTATGCAAATAAGCGACTTGTAGGCCGGCCAATAGCTACTGTCTTTACTGAAAACCAAGGTCTGTACCTGCATGACGACGGTGTGGTCGACTCGTATTTACCTCGGCCCACTTTCATGAACCTGAGCCGGGTTCTTTTGTCTGACATTAATTGCTTTTGCAAAAGAGTGGGATGCTGGGAAGTTAGTATAGCCCAGAACTTCTGTCTACGTAGTGTGTTTTATGATTACTATGGCAACTGCACAGCTGATAAACCTGGCTCACCATCCTCCTGTTAACACCCTTCTCTAAAGCCGCAGCAGCACCACCACGTGCGCGCGTGTGCTGTTGTCCCAGATCCACTTAAACAAACAGATTTGTATGGTTAATTAAGGTGGACTTTGCTCCATTCAGCTCAATTGCCAAAATGTCAACAGCGCGTCCCGTATTCCCTTCAACACGCCGTATGAGGTCCGTATCTATAGCCGCTCGGTTCGCTCTCGGTGTGTGTGTTTGTCTTTCTGCGAGCGATTGTCACTGTGGATTATTTTAAAGCTCTCGCAGATATATTTGACCTTCACCCCTCAGGGGGGTGCTGTAGAGCGTGCTGTAGATTCTGTTGATCGGCTCGTGTTCGGTGTTCGTGTTGGTAATTTCTTCTCTTTTTTTTGTCCGAACAGAGAAAGACCTGAATACAAAATGTGTGATCGACATGACGGGGAATCAGACGGTCCTGCAGCCGGCCAGTGGAAACCTGGGGAAAGCGGATTCCAGGTAAACGATTCGCTTTAAAGCGTTTATAATTTAAGATCAGATTTATGGAGGGAGGGAGGGAGGGAGGTGTACTGTATGATGGTTATTCCACCCTGTGGATACCCTGCTTGACCCAGAAACAGCCCCGCTGCCCCCGCAGGACTGAATATGCATGCGCAGCGTCATGCTGTTTGCATAATTAGGGAAAGCAGGAGTTGCTCCAGAGACCCAGTGGAGTTACACTGTATACTCAGGCTCCTCCCATATTCCTCCCATGTGCTGATGGGTATATTGGGTAGCAAATTGCCCCACATTGCTGTCAGGAAACATCCCATGATGCTGCGCTCAACTCCTAAACAAACTGTACCAAGTGTTAGTTTGTAGGGTTTTGCTTTAATAGTCATTCTGCTGTTCGTTGTGCATCTTCGTGTTTTGTTTTTCATGCATTTTGTGCATTTTTTTTTGTGAGTTGTCCACTTTATTTTTGTTGGTTTTCATGTTTCCCACTCTTTTGTACATTTTTGTGGGGTTTTTATTGTCGAATTTCTCATGTTTTTTTTTGTGTTCTCCACCTGTTTTTGTGTGCACTGTTCGTGTTTTCCATGATTTTTGTGTTTTTCGTGCATGTTTTGTGCATTTTTTTCTTCTCCCATGTTTTTTGTGTATTTTACTGTGCGTTTCCCACGTGTTTTTTTGTGTGTTTTGTGCCTTTTTTTTTCAGATTGTTTGTCGTTCCCATTTTTTTTCTTCAATGTTTTTCGTGCATGTTTTGTGTGCATTTCACACAATTTTTGTGTATTTTTCTGTGCGTTTCCCACTTTTTTTTTTGTGTACACGTTTTTCTTTTTTTGTTTTCCTTGTTTTCCGTGCATGTTTTGTGTGTGTGTGTTACGTTTACCATTTTATTTGTGTTGATTTGTGGTTTATTTTATTTTTTATTTTTCTCCGCATTTTGTTTTTTGTGCGTTTTTGTGTTTCTCCCATGTTTTTTTTCTGTGTTTTCCCCACTTTTTCAGTATGTGGTTCACATTTTTGGAGGATTTTAATGTTTATTGTGCATTTCACAAGTTTTTTTTGTGTTTAGCGCACGTTTACCACGTTTTTTTTTTTTTTTTTTTTTTTTTTTTTTTTTTTTTTGTTTTTGGTTTTTT
>JAOUQT010067962.1:0-10350 GCA_025769995.1 Xyliphius kryptos
CCCATAAACACACTCCTAAACTTTGTGGACAGCCTTCCCAAAAGAGTTGAAGCTGTTCTAGCTGCAAAGGGTGGACCGATGTCATAGTGACCCCTATGGATTAGGAATGGGATGTCACTTTAGCAAGTTAAGGCGGGAGAGCAAATAATTTTGGCAATATAGTGTAACTTCAATCAGACAAAAATTAATAATAGATAAAAGTGCTCTAGAAATAAACAAATAAAATTCAGCCATTGCTTTTCAGCTCAAAGTATTTAAATGTATTGATCAGTGATGGCGGTGCCTGGCTGGTGTCTGCTCGTCGGTGTGTTGTACTCTTTGCACTGTGTATAGCGGTTTCGACATGTACACACGCCCATCAACACACACAGGAATGCGCTGCCTGAGGCTGAGGGTTTCGCCATCGTCATTATGTACATATAGCTTCGGCTCCCTCACAGCGGCGTTAACGAAACACTTACGAAATCTACAACAAACCCAGATCCCGGGAAACCTGACTGTTACCACGAGTTCGCGGCATCACGGCCATGACGAATCAGTGATGTCATGCAGTGAAATACCACACGGTAAAACTGATAGAACTGATCAGCAGTGAAGTGGAGGGTCCACTGTATTGTACCTGAGAGCGGGGGTCATGATGCAGCTGGCTTCACTGCACGTACACGAGCTGGAGTCATGGTTCATGCCCAGGTTGTGTCCCATCTCGTGAGCCAAGGTGGCGCCCACGGCTACGGCGCGTGAGTTATGGTCCTGAGGGTCATCACAGAAGAAAGGAATGTAGCAAAAAGTGGCTTCCATGTTGAAAAAGTGTAACGTGTACAGATACATTAATTCAGACCGCTTATTGTCCCGCTTTCCTTTCACCGTATCTGCCCACCTACACTTATACCCGTCCACCCACCTGCCCGCCAAAGGTGTTTGCAGAATGCGGTAAATTCAGGTGGTTTGTTACGGAAACAGTCTCACCTGTATGACGCCGGTGGAATGAACCGTGCACAGAGTTCCAATAAAGGCCAGACCCACCGTGGAACCTTCGAAGTCAATACCTCTAAAAAACACAAAACAAATAAAGAAAAAACAACCAGCAATACATTTGTAGTTCTACATTTACAGACTGTAGTTCATCTGTTTCTCTACGTGTATCAGTGAAGGTCATAATTGGAAGGCGAAACTCAAGTGACCTTTTAGCAGATGCTTTAATCAAAAGCAACCAAGTATCCCAACTTGTTTGGGGTCAGAACACAGGGTTGTCCATACTGCCCCCTGGAGCAGGGTTGAGGGTCTTACTCAAGGATCCATATTGGTAACTTCAGTAGACCTGAGATTTGAACCCACAACCCATGGATTATCACGACACCTTAACCACTGAGCTACCATACCCCACAGCAGATTGTCTTCTTAATGAACCTGAACTGGGGACTCATCTGCTGGTCCAAGCCCTCGTCCTCGTCTCCCAGCTTCCACAATCAGATCTCTACGGTTGATCTAGAACTTTGCAGCCCGAGTCGTGTTCAGCTAGCCTAAGAGAACTCATGTCACTCCATTGGCTCCTCTCTCTCCATTGGCTTTCTCTAGCTGCTGCATTCAGTACAAGGCACTGACTCTGACCGAGAACAGTCTCTGGATCTGCCCCCTCTTACCCTCAATCCATCTTTCCTAAATACACTCCGTCTCATTCACTGCGCTCTAGTGATGCTCTGCACCGCTAAATGGTGGAACGAGATTCCCCACACTGTCCGTAAGGCTTGCTTTGAAGAAAAAATAGAAGCCAGATCGAATGGTGATCAGGTTTGATGATACTACAGTGTTGGTGGTTTCTCCTTAACTCCTGACTCGTGGTGTTGTCTTATTTGTAAGTCAGTCAATTCATTATCTTCCGCTTATTCCTTTATGAGGGTTGCAGTGGGGTTCCCCATTCCCATCCATAGCGCTGGGCAGATTTACCCAGGACAGGGAGCCAATCCATCATTGGGCACACACACACACACACTATACAGGGCAATTTAGAGCATTCAATTTACATGGAATCTATGTTTTTGGACTGTGGGAGGAAAGCGGAGAACCCAGAGGAAACCCACGTGGACATGGGGAGGACATGGAAACTCCACCCAGATCGGGATTTCAACCAGGAATCCCCATTGCCAAGAGGAGAACGTGCTAACCACTAAGCCAGCCTATTTGTGAGTCGCTTGGGATAAAAGCGTCTGCAAAATGACTGAATGTTTACGTGGACCAGCACTAACTCTGCATTGATTCCTTCACCCCTCCCTCAGTAGAATGTCACATTTACCCATCAGCATGTCATTGGCATGTGGGTTAAACCCACTCAGACACGGGAAGGCCCTCCCAGGAATCGAACCTGGGACTGTTGCCTCACTGTGACATTATGTACGCGCCATCACCACACACTACAAACTTCACTCACGTGAGGAGTTGGGCGTTGTCGTGTTTCTGTCTCTTCATCAGGTCGTTGTTTCTCCAGTTGGTAAATTTATCCAAAGTCTCTCCGGCCGGCGCGGTCACATTTATCTTATCGGCGTCCGACCAGATCTCCAGTCCGGTCAGAGCGATGAAGGTGTTCATGGGTTTATACACCTGATGGAAATCAACATAGCAATCACAACATGGTGCATGATGGTCATGTTAAAATCACATTGTTAATTATTCAGGAACCGTTCTTCAGGGGCTTTTAAACTTACGGCGTTGACGAAGTTGACGATTTCGAAGATCCGTTTTCTGACGTTGTTAATGTCACTCTCCGTTTTCCGATACTGTAAAAGCAACAGGTCTGAGATCAGCGCTGTGCTGGTTTCATACAGACAGTCCGTAAGGTGCGAGAGGACGTGTGGTTACACATTTTTATGTGGTTTATTCACAATAATGCACAACCTTGAGCGTCATATTTCTTTAATAACACGGTTACCAACACGCCATAATAAAAACAAACAAGGTTCGATTCATAAATGCGTTTACTGAATGTAAAATCGCTAGTAAACCCGCCTTCCATGACATAATCCAGTCCGTTTTTTAAAATGAACCCTGATGGCACGTAAAATTTGAACAAATACTGCCTTCTAGTGGCCAAATTACAGAATGCAGTTTATGAAAAACTTCGGGAAAACGATATATTTTATATCGCATTTATACGAATGTGAAGCGCTCAGATGTGTGGCTTATTGTGAATAATGACGCGGCTAGACAAGCGGCTCAGCCAACCAGATTTAAGGACCGGAAAGAGACGTTTTATAATTGGCTTCATCGTGCGACAAAGCGCATTTTTTACACGCATTTTCTTTGGAAAACCGAGGATTCGTTTTTGAAAGTATGTGTTTAAGTTTTGCTAATTGGCTAAAAAAAATAGGTCGCAGCATTTGGGTCCAGTCGAACCCCATGTGCTCAGCATCGAAAACGTCTGCAGAGCGTACTCTTGTTCGAACTGTTTTCGTTTTACCTCGCGCTCCGTGCTGTAGGATCAGGTTTCCAATCGCGGGTGGGTTTCAAACACATCGCTGAAAGAGGTGTTAATAGAGGAAGTGTAAATGAATACGCTAAGAACCGCTCGGGTCCCGTGCTTGTGTGGATTACGTACCATTCTATTGTCCGCCACCAAAAACAGCTCATTGTACTTCTGACGCTGGAACATTGTTGGACCCTGAACAAAAGGAAATGAAAGGGCAGAGATCAAAACAACTATTATTATTATTATTATTATGGGTGTGTGGTTTGAAAAAAACAATTAAGGAACTGTTAAAGATCAGGATTCATGAACATGGGGTCAAAAATATGTGGCCATACAACAGCCCAGATCAAAGTGCATCATCAGCCGTATGAGTTTAATTCAGCCCAGACCTTTTTGGACTTTTACATGCAAAAATATCTGTGACTGTTCATATGCTGAGCCCATACTCACAGATTCATAAGCACCCAGGTTTTTTTGTTTTTGTTGCTGAGAATCGAACCATTTACTTTAAATTAAAAAACCTGATTGGCTCTTACAAAGGCGCGAGATCTGGATTTGCTGATACGAGGCACATCTGCCACTGGATCCCAGCTGGAGTTGGTAACGCCACAAACTGCCGGTGTGGAAGTCTCACTCTCGTACTTCAGCACTGCATGGTCACCGCTATTGTCTCCAGACAGCGGCTCAATCAGGAACTTCTGCTCTGCTGTTTGGAAGTAACCTCTGAAAGAGAAGTGGGTGTGGTGGATTAGAGATGCCACAGTAGCTCCAAATAATTTTTGCCATTTAAGGCCCTATTTTGACCCGAATGCAAAATAAAGACACGACTATAATAAAGTTGACAACCAAGGACATGAGGAATCACAATGCCACGTTTTAGCTTTGAGGAGGGGAACTCCCTGTTCCCTTTGGGGAGACACTGGAGAGTGTTTTGTTTGATGGCGATAACGACTGAATCTTCAAATTTAGAAAAGTGAGAAACAGTTCATTTTTGCAAGAGCATGACGGGGAATCACGATACCAAATTTAAGTCTTCTGAGATGTGGGAGAATCAGTGATTACTCAGCCAGTGATTCAGTGAGTGAGGGCGTGGCCTTTGTTTAGTATAGATGATTACTGTGTTGTGTTATGTACCTGCTACTGCTGCTAAATTTCCTTCAGGACCAAAAATATATATCTATCTAAACATCGCGTAACCGAGCGACGTACCGAAGCCCGTCACAGATGCTCATGCTGACTATGGAGCTGCTGTCGTTGACTATCTTCCCCTGGTAATAGCAGAGGTCCTGAAGGCGGGAACACAGGAGACGATTACAACTATTATGGGATGTTGTTACACAAAAAAATAATGTGTATAAAGTCCCATAATAAAAAAAGTCACCTACCGATAAGTCAGGTTTGGTTACAACCGGAGTCCCGTCTTTAGTGTAGTATGTTTCTGTGTAGTCTCCAGTCACCAAATCACTGCAGAACATAAAGTAGACCTTTAGAGACGGAACATAGAACCCATCCGGTTGAGGCTGGCTATAATGGTATGTTTGGTTAAGGTGCTCCAGGGCCACGTGGGGGGGCCCTTTGGCTGTCGCTGTGTGTTCAGTGAGTGGATGGATAAGGGATTTAATCTATAACACACAAAACGTATGCAAATGGACGTCGCCTTCAGAATAGAAGTCTCTCTCAGGTTTGCATCGCACGCATGACGTGCGGTTCTGCAGTCTCAGGTTCTTGTGTGGCCCCTGGAGGAAACAAATTACTCAGTTCTGCTTTAGTGTCACATATAAATGAGTTTCCCCAAAACATTTGTAATGCAAAGTACTTAAAAGTGAAAAAATGTGACCCTGTGTTCTGACCCCAACCAAGTTGGGATACCTGTGAGTCACTGGATAAAAGCATCCGCTAAATGACCAAACGTAAATAATAATTATAATTTTAACATAACAACTGTCTGGTGGCTTAGTAGTTAGCATGTTCTCCTCTCAGCGCTGGGGATTCCTGGTTTCAATCCCGATCTGGGTGAAATTTCCATGTTCTCCCTGTGTCTATGTGGGTTTCCTCCCACAGTCCAAAAACATGGATTCAAGGTAAATTGAATGCTCTAAATTGCCCCTATATCGTGTGTAGCTGTGTGAGTGAGCGAGTGAGTGCACAGCGAGGTATTAAGCCGGAATCACCCTGGAAAAGGTGCCAATCTATCGCTGGGCACACACTCACTCGCACACAAATACACAAATTATACAGGGCAATTTGGAGCATTCAATCTACCTTGAATCCATGTTTTTGGACTGTGGGAGAAAACCGGAGAACCCGGAGAAAACCCAGACGGGCACAGGGAGGACATGGAAACTCCACCCAGATTGGGATTCAAACCAAGAATCCCCAGCGCTGAGAAGAGAACATGCTAACCACTAAGCCACCGTGCCGCCATGTTTTCTACGGGTTTCCTCCGGGTTCTCCAATTTACTCCCACGTTCCAAAAACATGGCTTCAAGGTAAATTGGATGCTCTAAATTGCCCCCTATAGCCTGTGTGTGAGTGAGTGTGTGCCCAGCAATACATTGGCACCCTGTCCTGGGTGTATCTGCCCAGCGCCTGAGACGTTCTCCCCGGATGGGCATGGGGAACCCCACTGGGACCCTAGTTGAAGGGTCTTGCTTGAAAAATCCATTCAAGTCAGTTGTTCTTGAAATAACATAAACAACCCCCCCCCCCCCCACCACCACTCATTGACCTGAGCTGTACAATGTCTGTGGGTTTATAGATCCTCTGTAACAGAGCTGTTCAGGCGTTCTGCTCTCAGAGGAACGAAGAACGTCCTGTAATCTGACTGCGTGACGACGGGCGCCGGGAACCGTGCGGTTCCTGTTTACCGAGGTTGCATAAGACACGTGAATTACCATCCGGCAGTTTGTGGTTAGGAATGGAAAAGGAAGCTTTTTTAAGATTGCGACAGGCGTTCTTTTGAAGATTGAGACTGAATGCATGATGTGTGAACATAAATGTGATGATGTCAGCGAGAGAGAGAAGGACGAACAGGACCAGACTCACTCCGATTTCTCCAAATGAAACTCCAGGTGCTTTCCTCCCAGCGTCATGGCGTATTTCACAGCGTCAGGCCGGCTGGACTGTAAACCATCAAAGGTATGGATTACAATTAACATGGAAATACAAAGATACGTGGAATACATGCCAGTGCGCCACCTACTGATACAGAATTCTTTACCTATTTTGAGAATTTTTGTCTATTAATTTAAGAACATGCCAGCACTGTGGCTCAGTGGTTAGCATGTTCTCTTCTCAGTGCTGGGGGTTCCCGTTTCGAATCCCAATCTGGGTGGAGCTTCCATGTCCTCCCCGTGTCTGCGTGGGTTTCCTCCCACAGTCCAAAAACATGGTTTCAAGGTAAATTGAATGCTCTTAATTGCCCTGTACAGTGTGTGTGTGGCTGTGTGAGTGTGTACCCTGTGATGGAATAACGCCCTGTCCTGGGTGTATCTGCTGCCCAGCACCCGAGACTTTCTCCGGGTGGCACAGTGGCTTAGTGGTTCGCACGTTCGCCTCTCATCGGTTCGAATCCCGATCTGGGTGGAGTTTCCATGTCCTCCCCGTGTCCGTGTGGATTGTCTCCGGGTTCTCCGGTTTCCTCCCACAGTTCAAAAACATGGATTCAATCTAAATTGAATGCTCTAAATTGCCCTCTATAGTTAGTGCAAATGAGTGTGCCCAGTGATGGATTGATGCCCTGTCCTGGTTGTATCTGCCCAGCGCCCAAAATGTTCTCCCCTGGATAGGCATGAGGAACCCCACTGCGACCCTTGTAGAGGAACAAGCAGAAGATGATGGATGGATGGAATTTAAGAACAGCATTTTTGAGATCAGACTCTGAAGTTGGACTAAAGAACGTCCACACCATACTCATTCAAACTACTGTGATATGCAAAAGTTTGAACACCTAATAATTTTTATTATTTTTCTTTATAAATCATTGGTTGAGGTGGCATGATGGCTTAGTGGTTAGCACGTTCGCCTCTGAGTGCTGGGGATTGCCGGCTCGAATCCAAATCTGGAGGGAGTGTCCATGTTCTCACTGTGTCCTCATGGGTTTCCTACGGGTTCACCGGTTTCCAGCAGTGAGACTGCTGATCCAAACAACCAATGATTCATAAACAATAATCATAAAAATCAGTGGTGCCCAAACTTTTGCATACCATTTGAAAACCATTATAATCTCAATATGTTGTAAAATAAAAGGACCTTCCCCAAACTGTTTGCTCTCACATAGCATACAGATGTCTGGAATGCAGGACTAGGTCTTTTGAGTTTCTGCCTGTGTCAGTAATTTGTGGTGGGTGCCAATACTTTTATCCATATGCCATATTTGCACTTCATATCGTGAGCTTTGAGCTGCGATGATGTAGATGGTGGAACACTGACCTGCACGTCCCGCTTGTTCAGGCTGTGCAGTCTGATTGGTCGAACCACTTCATAAACATTCCCCTCGTCCACCGTGTCACTTCCTGTGTGAAAGAACTGAGATGAACCTACAGATCTCCACATTCTTCAGTTTTAGAGTTTACATCAAAGACCTTAAACATATCAGCCCTTGTTCTAATTCAGCTCTGGTGGTCCCGTCATCAGGGTCTCAGAGCCGTGGTGCATGAGTGAGTCCTGATTCGGGGTTCTGGTTAGAGTTCTGACTCACTGCAGGTTCTCAGAGGAAGGAAACATGACGAAGTGAAGGGTTTCTGGGAAAAGATTCCAGAGAATTCAGAAAAACCCAATCTGCACAGATTGAGTATGAATCTGGAGCTTTGTTATGTTCTTTAAGGTGATCTGTGGAACAATCAGGCCTTCAGCTGTGAGACTGGAAGACCGGGTCAGAAGATAAAGGGTTACAGGATTCTGTGAGTCAATGAGTCAGTGACTCAGTGATTCAGTAATGATTAGCTCTGATTAACAAAGTGATTAATGTTCACTCTGCAGAAGGTCGGATTCGTGATTTGGGTTGTTCTTTAGTGAAGGTTGTGATGTAAGAGTTTATTAACTACATCAAAAAATACAAGGCCTCACTTCAGAATACCAAAAATATATAAACACATGAACTTTATTTACATCTGTCTGTCTTCCTTTCTGATCATCCATCTGTCCTTCTACCCTCTCATTTGTCCGTCTGTCTATCTCTTAGTCTCTCTGTCTGCCCTTCTACCTTCCTGTTCTTCTGTCGGTCTGTCTGTAGTCTGTCCTTCTACACTCCCATTTGTCCATCTGTCTCTTCTTCTACCCTCCTGTCTCTGTCCTTCTACCCTCCTGTTTGACCGCCTGTCTGTCCTTCTACCCTCCTGTTTGACAGTCTGTCTGTCCTTCTACCCTAGTATTTGACCGTCTGTCTGTTATTCTGTCCTTCTGCCCTCCTGTCTCTGTCTGTCTGTCTGTCCTTCTACCCTCCTGTTCGTCCGTCCATCTGTCTGTTAGTCTCTCTCTCTCTGTCTGCCCCTCTACCCGTCTGTCTGTCCATCTGTCTGTCTGTTAGTCTCAGAGAGAGCTCTGTCTGCCCTTCTAACCCTTTTGTTCATCCATCTGTCTGTCTGTTTGTCTGTCCCTCTACCTGTCTGTCTTTCTGCCACTCTATCCCCCTGTTTTTGTTGCTCTTTCTGTCCACCTGTCTGTCCGTTTGTCTAGCAGGTTGGTTGTTAAGCCGCCAGGCTGCCTGTCCGTCTATCCACCTGTCTGTCTGTCGCTCTACCCAACTGTGTGCGTGCGAACGAGCGTTTAGGGAAACGTTAATTCTTCACCAGCATGAGGAAATTCCCCAAAGTGTTGCACAAATAATGAAAAGGTTAATCAACCTGAAGGTCATTAAAGTCTGCGTTCCATTAAAGTGTTGAGATCTGATTTAAACATTGAGGGGACGTTTTTGGGGACGTGGTGGTGATGTGAACGCAGTGCTGGTGTGGAGACGGTAACGCTGAACTGACGTTACAATAACATGTAAACATGAAAATCAGGGAACTGGAACCAATAGGGACCAGTTTCAGGAGGATGTGGTGGTCAGCGTGAGACGGCGTCAGGTTTTCTATGAACTAACTCAAACAGAATGTTACATAATTAATGGCACCCTCGTTAAAGGAAATGAAAATCATTTTGTCATTTCTTCATTTAGCTGACGCTGCCTGCCTTATCGTATCTATACATAATGCATATAAACTCTCCCATAGTTCATCGTTACAGATAATTACAAAATAAAGGGCCATTTGTACGTACATATCATTTATATGTAAATATTTATAAATCATTACAATAACCTGGTAAAACAGTAACCGGAGTAAGTTTTACTCTGTAATTCATATTCACTCTGTAACAATGTGAATGTACAGTATTTTATTTTGTATTAAACCTCATTTTTATTATTATTATATATTTATTTGAGAAACCAAAGTGAGACAGAATGATAACAATAAAACTCAATTTACGAACAATCTTGCTACCTGCACAACATTTATACAGAACTTTATAGAAGACAATACAAGAAAAAAAAAAAGGATATGTAGAAAAACTTTAATTAAAAAAAATTAAAGGGGTGGGGTGGGGGGGGGGGTCATTTTGCTGGCATAATGTGAGGTGCATTAAAATATGATTTAAAAAAAAAAATACGGGTGTGTAAATAAATGTGTATGTGTAGTATACGTATATCATGGAGTGCGTGTGTATATATGTGTATGTATATCAGTATGTGTGCGTTTGTGCATATAGGTATGTGTAGTTTATGTAGATTGGTACACGTGTATGTGTGTTAACGTGTAGTTGTGTAATATATGTATATTCCTGTGTATTAGTGTGTGTGTGTGTGTGTGTGTGTGTGTGTGTGTGTCTATATGTATATCGGTGTGTGTAGT
>JAOUQT010067971.1:0-10350 GCA_025769995.1 Xyliphius kryptos
AATGTAGCTATTCTGTATTCTAAAAGTCACTAGAACTTGCTAAATGACATGATTTCCAACTTTGCAGACTCTTTACCTATATTCTTTAGAATGAAGCAATGACATTGTTGGAGAGAAAGAAAAAGTGCGAAAATATGTTGGAACTACAATGAAACACATAAAAAAAATCAATCTTTTTTGTTGATTTTTTTTGGTCCTTTGAAATAAGCAGCCACGTTTATAATAAATACTCACATTACATAAATCATTCATTCATTATCTTTCACTTAATCCTGTACCAAGGTCGCAGTGGGGTTCCCCATGCCCATCCAGGAAAAACTTCTCTGGCGCTGCACAAAAACATCCAGCAAATCTCCTAATTTAGGAAAAAAATTCAACAATCTCACCCAAAGTCTCACCTATGTGGAGCAGGAGGCTGAAGAGACGCCACTCCATCGGTGTTGTTCAGTGCAGCTCAGGTGACTCCCGCCGCTTCCTGTCCTGTCACTTTAAGTTTAAAACAGACAGTACACAAGTTTGGTTTGATTAGTAAAGTTCAACAACTGACATCATGTTTCAAAAGTTCCAAGCAAAAATGTCTAAGTCCTTCCTTCAGATTGAACTAAACCCTGTGTGGAACGTTTAAATAAAGTACAGAAGTAATCATTCTATATTAATAAGAGGGCAGTAGAATACTAACGGTACCTGGAGTCAGATGTAGACGGCCTGTTCTGAAGGTTCTACAATGGTCTAAGGTTTACGTGTTGTTATCTTCTCCTGTCAACGCCAATGTAAATGGGATGTAAATGTGCCCTGAGTGGCCTCTCTACAGGAACCAGTTCAGATCAGTTCTCATGGTGGGATTCGGATTCAAGAAATCGTACAGATCTGGTGTCAGTTATAGCAAACAAATCCATTAAAGTCTGAACCCCCAAACTGTAAACACCTCCACATCCTGGACTGAAAGTTTTGGTTAAACTCTGACACACCTTAAATGATTTGCATTTCCACAGATTTTTTGAGTGCAGCCTTCAATCTGTTTGGCGCAGAGCTGACGTACCATAAATATAAATAAGGTGGTTAAACACAGATGTACTGACCTGATTCAGAATCATCTGCTGAGGGGGATCAACCCCCCGAATGAGGCTTCTCCAGAGTTCTTATAATCAGGTTGTGTGCCGGCGTTGTGTAGCTTTGTTGTTGAACCTTCAAAGTAAGAACAGGCTGAGCGGGACTTTAAGGAGTTCCTTTAAAGTCTCAAACAAAGTGCATGTGCAGTATCATTTGCACAGCGCTTAGCTCTTCACAACTAAAAACCTGCATTTTAAAATATTCAATGATTATCAGAGAATCTATTCTAACAAAAGGTAGAAATGTCCAACTTAAAAACTGTCTTAAAACCACAGCAGTCTTAAAAACCTCCATCTCAGATTTAACATCCTCGTTTTATGACTACGCTGTAGATGTTTAAATGGTAAACATTGTTTAGATTGATTGGTTTCCTTTAAAACATTCTCAACAGAATTATCCGAACGTTTCAGGTTGTGAAAACTCACTGCATCTGGTTGTGCTCTCCATTTCACCATGATGTTCATGATTTGAGGCAGAGTGTAGAGACAATGGTGTTCCCCTCCTCTATCCACATGGTCATTATGGTCGCTTTGTGTTCTGATTGGTTTTTTTAATTGTTTCCTATTGGACTTCCTGTTTCATGCTACTGTAACTGTTGTTAAATGGTTATTGTGTTCATACATAAGTTTTTAAATTCCTAAATATTGAATATGATACAGTTCTTTTTCTGCGGCTGTCCCATTCTGAGCCACCAGCGGTTATCGTCCCCGCGCTGCCTGCACTCCGATGACATCACACGCACACAGGCCCAAAGTCAATGCAAGACTTCATTTATTTAGTTAAATTCTATTTATAAAACATTATCACTGATAGTTACTTTAATTTTCGTTTTTTTTGTATATATATATAGTTTTCATTGATTCATTATCTTCCACTCAGTCCTCTGTTAGAGTCGCTGTGCCCACTATCGCTGGGTCCACACTCACTCACACAAACACACACACAAACACACACACAAACACACACTCTAGGGGGCAATTTAAAGCAGCCGATTTATATTGAATTATATTGAATATTTTTTTGGGCTGTGGAAGGAAAACGGGAACCAGGAGGAAACTCACGGGGAGAACATGTAAACACCACTTACTAACCGAGAGTTCTCAGCGCTGAAAGGCGAACATGTTAACTACTAATCCGCCGCGCCGGCCGGCTCACTCAACTGAATCTGTATTTTTTTATATGGACACTTAATGTAACCTGTTCTTGGGTGTCCTGCCCTTCAGTCCTGTAGCTGCTCTGTGAAGGTAACAACTTAACTTACACGGTCATCTATAACCTGTAATAACGAGTCAGGGGTCCAGAAAGTTTAGAGGTGACCCTTCTTTAATGTAGAGAGTGTAATCTTCTCAAGAAAACCCTTGACAGTGAAACTCACTCAGACATTTTGCTCCTGTGTTCTCTGAGTGAGAAAGAACATGCAAATAGAGTCCGTGTTGAGCCTGAAGGCATCTGCATTACGTCAGTTTGGAGGCGTTTTAAGTGAGTTACAACCTGATGGGTGTGGTCAAAGTTCAGTACCCTTAAAGAAATGAGGGTTAACATTAGCATGGCTAAACTTTTGACACTTCCACCTCCCCACACTCACATTTTAAAAGTTTGTCAGGACTTTCTGTTTAATCTAAAGTAAATGGGTGCGCTGGCGCGGCCCTGCTGTCTGTGATGTGAACTGATTTAGTGGCAGATACTCATACTGGTTATGTAGGAAACAAAATGGTACAATTCAGTTAACATCAGGTTGTAGCAAATATTCTATAAAAAGTTTCAGATTTGTTTTACAGGAAGTTCAAACGAAGCAGCGCGCACGCACAAATAACAAAACCAAAGCAAAGTTCAGGCAAATAAAAACCGTTGTGCAGGGGAAGCTGAGGTTTAATTTAGAATCCGTGTTTATTTTAGTAAAAGACAGAAAATAAGATGCAGTCAGATTTTATTTAATTTGTTTGATGGAACTTTAGCGCCTTAGCACAGAAGCACGCTAAGCACCGTGAATGAGTCATGTGAAACTAAAAGCTATAGTTACAAATATTATTTACTGTGAACCTCAGAACGTAAGCAGGTAGTAAAGAGCACGCAACGATTCATTAGCTACGTGTTCTCTGTCGGAATCAGGAGGTCACGGTGGGGTTCCCCATTCCCATCCAGGGAAGAACGTCTCAAGCGCTGCGTGGATACACACAGGACATGGCACCAATTCATCACTGGGCACACACACACACACACACACACACATCTACACACACAAACACACCCTAATTTAGAGCAATTTATGGCATTCAATTCACCTTGAATTCATGTTTTTGGACTTTGGGAGAAAACCAGAGAACCTGGAGGAAACCCACTCTGACACGGGGAGGACATGGATACTCCACTCAGATTGGGATTCGAACTGGGAATCCCAAGCGCTGAGAGGAGAACGTGCAAACCGGCTTTGAAGTTACTGTTGGTTATTAGCATAACAATGGCCTCTTAGCTGCAAATCACAGCGGAGCGGGAAATGACACTCACAAACATGACTTTAATTTATGCAGAAACGGACAGAGTCCTAGCTGACGGGTCCAAATTTGCAGGCTTTGGTGAACTCAGGGTTTAAATCCATAATTTAAGATTTACAGTCCAACTCACCAACTACTGAGCCACCATGCCACCCATGTAGCAGGTATCTGGCGCACCATCTCTGTTCTAGTGCATCATCTCAAATGTGTTGGATGGAGCTGAGCTCGGAGCATCTCCCCGTCAGACTCATCCAACCATGGAAACAAAAGAGAACATCCCTAAACTGTTTGTGTAAAGTTGAATGCAAACAGTCATTCAGAGGATACATGACAAAGTGACTGACCGAACCTGACTAAACCCTCATGAGATCAACAATCTCACAATGATTAGATTTGTTTTATATAACGTATAACAAAATGTATAAATCCTCCCTTTACTGCGGGACTGTCCCCAACTGAACTCCCCTCCACCACAATCTGTAAGTGTGTTGTGATTTTCTGTAGAGAACAAAACGAAGACATCTATAGTACACAAGCATTCATTTATTTAAGTTATATATATATATAATTAACCAACAGATCATTTCAACATCAATACATGTTTTATTTCCGGGTTCACATTTCTAATTTAAATGATCACCGCCTCCTTTTGTACTGTGGCTTAAACCCAAGATGTTAATAAATAAATAGATTTATAAATAAAAATTTAAACCTAAAGGCAAAGTATGTAATGCTGGTACCACACAACCACAAGGTCCTGGGTTCAGTTCCCAGTTTGGCGCCACACAGACCAATTGATCCATAGTGCAAATCAGTGCACTGCCCCAAAGAGTGACTGTCTGTCTGTCTGTCTGTCTGTCTGTACTGAGGGACCTGTTCAGGGTGTTTCCTGTCCTAAAGCGCTGGGACAGGCTCTAGTATCTTTCAGGATCCTTGTTTAAATTTGTGAATTAAACGATTACATTTACATTTACATGTAGTTATTTAGCAGACGCTTTTATCCAAAGCGACTTACAGATATCACAACTTGTTTGGGATCAGAACACAGGGTTGAAACAGAAACCTGGAGCAATGAGGGTTGGGGGTCTTGCTCAAGGAGCCACATTGGTAACTTCAGTGGACCTGGGATTTGAACCCAACCTTCTGATTGATAGTCCAACACCCTGACCACTGAACTACCCCTCCCTCCCGATTAGAGTGAGTTATAATTTAGTTTTTATATCTGTTTTTTGCCGTATTGTGTTTATGTTTCACTGAGAACACACTCAGATCCACATCGCTGCTTTAAATCACGACATGTGAGTAGACAGCTTCTAGTTGCACAATGTAGTCATGGGCTTGTGGTTGTGACCTCAAGGTCCCGGTTTGGCTCCCGGTCTCACAAAGTACTATGGCTGAAGTGCACTTGAGCAAGGCACCCAACCCCAATTGCTCACCAAGCCACATCTGCACCTAAGGGCCATGTGGATGTAGCACCGCATGACCTCTACCAGGTCTGGAACTCATGAGTTTTGGAAAATGTGGGTCAAATAACTATAAATTTGTCCACCAATCATGGACCAGATGTGTTTAGGAAGTTATGGCTTAGATAAATATTTTCAAATAAGTACCATCTTTGGCTGTATATATATATAAACCTGAAGTGATCCACATCTGTAGACAACATTAAGTGTAGATGTATGAGAAGACAAGATAATTTAATGAAATGATTTAAACTCTTTCACATAAAACAGTTCAAATATAGTACTAGACAAAATAAAGATGACATTTCTTTTGGGAAATGCTAACTAAATGCTAATGCTAATGCTAAATTTTCTTTGTTTCCACTTCACGGATTTTGCATTTTCTCAACTCTGGGTGAAGTGTACTCGTAATCTCACTGCTTTCTTTACTGACACTTTCGATGAAAACCTAGAACGTACGACTAAATCCACAACTAAATCTATGGAATCTTCGTCCTAGTGTTGCCAATAGACAATAGAGATGTTTCAGCATTAAATGGCTTATACTATCCATCTACATTTTAAAAACATGTTTGTCCTCTGTGTGACTACAGTGTCCATGCGGTTGCTTTCTTTAAATTTATTAGCAGGTTTTCCAAGAACACGATGAGGAATGATGAGTCAAATTTTTAGCTTTGCAGGTCTTTGTGAAGACCCCAACCCATCCGAGGTGTTGCATTGAATTGCGTTAGTGAACGAACATTCTAAAATAGAAAAGTGAGAACCTATTAGTCTTTCCTAAGACATGGTAGGTAATCGTGATGCCAAATTTGTAGGTATTTAAGAAATAGGAGAATTAGTGACGCAGTAGAAGTTTTGAAAGAAAATAAAGATGTTTGTAGTAATTATATACTTAGGGTTTTTTTTGGACAATTTGCTGTAAAAAATAACTGCTTAAGTTTAGTTTTGTTTGTGAAAGATCTGTCCATCTGTTTGTACTCTCCATTTCACCCTAAATTTCTCCACTCCGCCCACATTTAGCTTCTCCCTAAACTGGGAAACAAAAACATAACAAAAACACAAACTATTTCTGGTAAATTCTCATGTCATTTTTTGAAAAATAAATGCAGGAGCTGAGATGAGACCCACCTGTTCCAGAATCAGTGCCAGGACGGTGGGATCATTCACATCCTGCTTTGACTGAATCATTATCCTGACGTGTGTCTGTCCTGTCATTACTGCACAAAGACATGAATACTGTTTTTAATAAGCACCTCATTTATTTGCTTATGATTTAATAATAAATAACTCACCAGAGTAACAGAAGAAGGGTATGGCAAATGAACATGAACCATCGTAAAACAGACCAGTGCTGCTGTGCCCACAGTATGAACCCATTCCTACAGTATCAGGTTGTCCAGGTGTCCACAAGATTTTGGTAGTGTCGGTCTGGTCTGACCAGCTCCAAGATGGTCTTCGTAGACCAAACCAGGCGACAGTAATCGCTTTACTCTGTACAACTGCATATTCCGTGGCATTTCTCGCGCTGGCCAGGTCAGTGTGAACCGTCCTGCAGTAGGCCTGCGCATCATTCCATGACTTAGCAGTAGCATAGTAGATGTACCTGTCATTTCCAATCTTTGTCTCTGTTTGAAGTAAAATGAAGTAAATTTTAAGGTTCTTTGTAGCAGCAGCAGTGCACTGCTTTAAAAAAAAAAGGTAAATTCTGACAGAATACCAATAGGACTTCCTACCATCAAAGCATATGAAGGGCTCTGCCCATGTGCAGGGTATATCCCCCCAAATTTGTGAATTTGTGTAAGCACACTCTTCAATTCCTCCGTTGTTATTGGGCTCTATAGAACTCCATGCTTTAAAACTTCCTAACGACTCATTTCCCAGGGACCAGCGCCAGTCGTGAAAGTGTTTATAAAGTCCAATCCATGCGATGGCGCTGAACTGATGACTCTGGGCTTCATCTTTAAGTTTAATCAGTTCGGCTGAGTTTTCGATGGTCGCCAGGTCGGTATAGTTTACTCGGCAGTGAGCCTGAGCAGCACTCCATGATTTGGCTTGATTGATTAAATAGTACCTACGTAGGAGAGGATGGACGAGTGGGACGAAAGCTGTGGAGAGAAAGTTCAAATTATTGATTTGAAACTGGCCCTTAAACCCTTAAAGCTCAACAGCGTGTCTGATCAATTTTGTAACTTTGAATAAACAGTTCCTTTTTTATTATCTGTTTATCATTAAAAAAATCATTACATACACCATTTTAAAGTTGAAACCCTTATCATTTTGTACACGTGACCCAATCTACAATTTAAATATTAAAACAGTTTTGTTTTAGTCAGATTTATGTGTTTGGTTTATTAGGAGCAAGCGACGCGGCTCACATTCTCAAAACGTAATGTCACGAAATGTCACAAATCGGTCACAGCCTGAAGCGTCCATAAAATACATACATTAAACGTTTTTTTTTTTTTGCAAAAGTTGAGTATATCCTTGAAATATGGTAAAATAGAAGCTTTTCATGATGCTTCTGTATGAGTCATATGTTTTGACTGTAAATAAAGACTTTTTTTTTTTCTCTAGTGCGGGTCTTCTGAGTTAAACCCACCCAGCTTCGTAGAATTCCACTTAGGATTGGCTATGTAGCCCCCATCCATAACACTGTCAAAATACCATGGAAACCACCATTACTGGACCGAACTCGGATTTCTGTTGGACTGTGGTGTTGCAGTCCTGCCGGCCTCATTAAAGTATGTTTTCTTTAATTTTAGAACATGACACCTTGTCACTGCCAAACCAGTACATGGTTGTCCTGCACGGTTGATGCTGCTACGAACCTCCCTCCCACTCAAGAAAGACAAGTTCCCCACTGACATTAGTCCTCCCAAGGCTTCTTCCTTAAAAAAACTTTAGCTTGTTCTTCATAGTTTTAGGTTTAAAATTCTGTAAAGCTGCTTTGTGACAATGTACTATTGCAAAAATCTGTATAAAATTAAATCAAATTAATGAGTAATATTGATCAACAACTTCAATAAATACATGACTAGGTGTAAAGAAAACAAATGTTTGTTTAAATTCAGTTTTAGCTAAAATCTAGAAAACTTTACCTTCAAGCTTCAGTATATATGTTTAACAATACGCATTGTCCTGGGTGTATTTGCCCAGCACAAGAAACGTTCACCTCTGGATGGGTTAGGGTTAGACCCCCATAGAGAATTAAGTGAAAAATAATGACTGAAGGAATGAATGATCAATCAATCGATCAATTATTTCCTGTTCCGTTTGTTGTGATTGAATGTGTTCTTTTGAAACTGACCTGTAAGGAACGCAAAGATGAGAATACACTGCTGCATCGCCAACATGGTCACTGAGACAAAAATGTATTCAAATGAAATCTCATACTAAAACAAGTTAATAGAACAAACTGAACCATTACACAAAGAATCATTTTACATTTAACCTGAATGACTCTTATTCTGCAAACATAAAGGGATGAGACTCAACCCTAAATCTAACCACCTGTTAGAAAAGTTGAATCTCACAGTAAAACTGATCCTCAGATAAACATGACATCCATCTTTACATTCAAATAGAAGTTAAACGCTGGTGGAACGTCTGGATGCTGTAGGTTCTGTCTCATATTTTGGTTAAGAATGAATCAGGCTGAAATAACAATCCGTACCTGAATTCCTGAAGACGACAAACAGATGATAAAGTGAAGTATTCTTCAGGATCTTAAACACACAGCTTCTCCGTAACTTCTCATAGACAGGAAAACCTTGGGGATTGTTCTCGGGTCTAATTTACTCTGCTTGAGTCAATTTAAATGTGATGGAAATGACTGCTGTGTACACGAAGTGCTGGGACACTCCTTAACCCGATTACCCATGAGACTGTGTCTTCATTTACATGTCCTTCAGCTTATTTGTTTGCCTGCTGAGCCTTTTGGTGAGGAACCTGTAGAAACTCACTGCAGTTCTTAGTAGAACTTTGGCTCTTTAATCAGAAACAAACTTTCTTTTTAGAAACATCTGTATTTTAATACAGACCAGCAGTGTTACTCACTCCACCTGTTTACATGATGTTTCACTTGGTCTGTTAGTGGGTGGATCTATTTTTATTAGTCAGTATCTGTAAAAAAGTGATCCAAAGAAGAAACAGGGTCATCGGGGTTCAGGGCTCATTTGTGTGGTCTGATCCGATGGAGGAGTATTACACAGTTCTTTGTGAATGGAGTTGCAGAGCAGTCAGGGTGACCATGCTGACCCCTGTCCAATGCTAAAATCACCAATGGACATGTACGCATCAGAACTGGTCTATGGATCAACATCACAGGGATCACAGGGATGACTGAAGGAAAGGGAAGGGTCAGGGGGTTGAAGAAAGGGCCCATTCCCATTCAGGGAAGAACATTTTGGGCATTGGGCTAAAAGGAAAGGGCACCAATCCCTCGCAATTCATATGGCAATCGGACAGGGAGGCACAAATAAAGGATGTTCATTTAGACCAGAGGAGAACATGTGATGGATAAGCTGAAGTCATAACTAAATGAAGCAGTAAAAAAGTAATAAGTGACACAGACAGAATGAGACAAAACTCAAATAGATATGATGCATGACAGAAATAACAACTCCCCCTTCACTAAGACACTGTCCCCAGCCGGATATGTTTAGTTGTGATTTTTAATACAGAAGAGAGAAGCACCAGAGACATGTAGAATGCACACACACTGATTTATTTAAGTTATGTACATAACTCGTGAAAACATTCATTTTAAAATCAAATTCCCGGTTCACATTTGTAATGATCATCCCTTCCTCACATACTGTGGCACGAACCCACCTGGACATTAGGGGGAGCCGAGGAAGCTAACCCGGAACAGCTCATTTAAAGAACATGAGCAAGAAATCAGTTTTGATAACCCCGCCCCCAAAAAAACAAACATTTAGTATAATCTCAGGTAGCGTTCATTTGAAAGACTTTAGAACATTTATATTAAATATGAAAGAATAAAATAAAGCTGAAGGTAAAGTGGGTAATGCTGCTGCCACACGACAACATGGTCCTGGGTTCAGTTCCCAGTTTGGCGCCACACACATAAATGTTGGTCCTATGTTTGAGGAAGAAAAAGTGGGAACATACCAAAGTGTGACACTGTTGCCATACAGTAAGTTCTTTTGGTCCTGGGTCCCAGGCAGGCAGCCCAGGTTCGTTTTGGGTAGCTCAGTGGTTAGGGTGTTGGATTATCAATCAGAAGGTTGTGGGTTCAAATCCCAGGTCCACTGAAGTTACCA
>JAOUQT010067982.1:0-10350 GCA_025769995.1 Xyliphius kryptos
AACTGAAATAGATACATTAATTCTCCAGATGTTGTATAGAAGGAATCAGCATAAGAATGGTAGGAGAAGCCATGTGAAGTAATGACATCACTAACTTAGTGTAAAGAGAGAATAACCAGACCCAGTACTGAACCTTGTGGGACACCAGGGCAAAGTTTTCACTGAGTGGATGTTGAGTACCGCCGAGTTACCTGGTAGGAGTGTCCCTCCAGGTAAGACTTAAACCACTCCCTACAGAGTGAGAGATACCAAGGTCAAAAAGAATGGATAGAAGTATGTTATGGTATCGGAGGATCGGGACCAATGAAAGACTGGCTGATCTCACTACATGTAGCTCTGGGGGCAGTCTCAGTAGATTGTGCTGGTTTGAAGCCAGACTACAAGTAGTTGTGAACCTGAAGTTGGCTCTGGGAGATAAAGACAGTTAGTTATAGACATCACCTTCAAGAATTTTAAAAGGAAAGGAGAGATTCCAGTCTGTAGTTACTAATGATGTTGGTGCTGTAAAGTCTGGACTTCACTAGCAATTACAAATTACTGAACCATAACAGTGAATACTGGTGAAAAGTTGTATGCTCATGAAAAGGGATGTCTTTTCACCTGTGTGGAGTTGTGGTTTTGATGTTGAGTCTCTAAATCCAGTTTATCTTAAAATTGTTGAGTGGGGTTGAGGTCATGGTTCTGTATAGAAATAATTAAGATAGTTTACTCCAACATTAACACCAAGGAGATCAGTTTGTGTAGATCAACATCATGATGATGGAACAGTTTCAGGTTTGAACACTAACAATACAGCATTAATAAATAAACATTCTATACAGCTGAGTATGTGGAAACACATGCTCAGGTGTCTAAATTAGTTACTTTTGTATCTCTCTTATTTAAATGTTCTTATTTCTGGCTTGATTTCTCACAGCTTCTGGTGGAGAATAAACCATGATCTCAGCAGTGATATTCATCTGTGTTCCTCAGACAGGTGCTGTGGAGGAGAACTGGGCGATTACTCTGGATTCATCGAGTCCCCAAACTACCCCGGAGATTATCCGGCTAACATGGAATGCACATGGATAATCAATCCTCCACCCAAACGCAGGATTCTCATCGTGGTCCCGGAGATTTTTCTTCCCATGGAGGACGAGTGTGGAGATTATTTAGTCATGCGCAAGAGCTGTAAGTCAAGCATGGAATTTTAATTTTATATGCGTGTGTGAAGTTAGAACCTTAACTACAACCTGTAGAAATGTGTGGAAGTAAAAAGATTTTTGCGTCAGCTTTGCCGAACTCGGTGACGACATATGAGACGTGTCAGACGTACGAGCGTCCGATCGCCTTCACATCGCGTTCAAAGAAACTCTGGATTCAGTTCAGGTCCAATGAGGGGAACAGTGGGAAAGGGTTCCAGATTCCTTATGTTTCATATGACGGTGAGTGGAGACAGAAACATGTTTATGTTCTATAGCCATGACACTGGAGTGTGTGTAATTCTAAATATATTCTATTGTTGCTGTTTCAGAGGATTATCAGGAGCTGATTGAGGACATCGTCAGGGACGGGAGATTATACGCCTCAGAAAATCACCAGGAAATTCTAAAGGTAGAACAAAATGGGAACGAATGTTTAAGAATAATAACCAATAACAGCTTTGTCATGTCATACGCCGTCATGGCTTTCGGTGAAAAAAATTTTTACACAGCCACCATGTGGACACTCAGTGAAGTACAAGACACTGTGTGCAAAAGTAGACTGTTGGTTTAACAAAGATACATAGTGTTGTATATAAACTGTATATATCTATAATTTTGTATTTATTAGAGAAATTACAAATAAAATGCAACAGAAAAATTTTACAGATGCACTTGTCATTATAGATTCAGTTTCTATTTTATAAAAATATAATATATTTTTACAATGAAACGACAAGAAAAAAAAACTGACTTAAAAATAGTGTGAATTTTAATACAAACCCGATTCCAAAAAAGTTTGGACAAAACCAGAATGTACATTTACAAATGTCAAAAACTGATATTGTATTCACAATAGAACATGGACAACATATCAAATGTCAAAAATTAGACATTTTGAAATATCATGCTAAATATTGGCTTGTTTGAAATTTCGTGACAGAAACACGTCTCAAAAAAGTTAGGACAGGGCAATAAAAGGCTGGAAAAGTTAAAGGTACAAAGGACAGTGTATAATTGCACAGAGTTTGAATATATCTACAGTGCATAATATCATCAAAAGTTTCAGAGAATCTAAAAGAATCTCTGTGCGTAAGGGTCAGGGCCGAAAAACCATACTGGGTGCCCGTGAAATCACAAAATGGGCTCAGGAATATTTCCAGAGAACATCATCTGTGAACACAATTCACAATGCCATCTGCTGTTGCCAGCTAAAACTCTATAGTTCAAAGGAGAAGCCATATATGAACAATATTCAGAAGTGCAGACGTCTTCTCTGGGCCAAGGCTCATTTAAAATGGACTGTGGAAAAATGGAAAACTTTTCTGTGGTCAGACGAATCAAAATTAGAAGTTTATTATGGAAATCGGGCGGCACGGTGGCGCAGTGGATAGTGCTGTGGCCTCACAGCAAGAGGACCAGGTTCGATCCCCGGGTGGGGCGACCTGGGAATTTCTGTGTGGAGTTTGCATATTCTCCCCGTGTTTGCGTGTGTTTTCTCCGGGTGCTCCGGTTTCCTTCCACAGTCCAAAGACATGCACGCTAGGTAAATTGAAAATGCTAAATTGTCACTAACTTGTGTATTGATATGTGACTTTGTGTATGATATGAGACTTGGGTACGAGTATGATCGTGTTCCTGTCATTAGAATAGCCACTGGGGCTGAGGATGACGTTAAAAAAACAATAAATAAATGTTATGGAAATCAGGGACTACGTGTCATTGGGACTACTTTTTTGAAATGTGTTGTTGTCACAAAAATTTTCTCTTTAAATTATATATTTTATCAGTTTAAACATTTGATATGTCATCTATGTTCTACTCTGTATTTTTTTTTTTCATCTTTCGGCTTTTCCCTGTCACCAGGGGTCGCCACAGCGAGTTCCTCGCATTAGCATCTGGCACATGTTTTATGCCTGATGCCCTTCCTGACGCAACCCTCACCCTTTCGGGCTTTAACTTCTTTAACTTCAATTTAACTTCTCCAATTCACCTAGAATGACAATTTTGCATTTCCAATTTACCTGACATGCATGTCTTTGGCCTGTGGGAGAAAACCGGAGCATCCGGAGAAAAACCCACGCGTACACAGGGAGAAATTCCCAGGTCGCACCACCCGGGGATCGAACCCGGGTCCTCTTGCTGTAAGGCCACAGCACTATCCACTGCGCCACCTACTCTGAATAAAATAAATTTTAAACTTCTACATCATTGCATTCCATTTTTAGTTACAATTTGTACTTTGTCCCAACTTTTATGAAATTGGGTTTGTAAATAGGAAATGAAGTCACAGCTAAGTAAATCTGTTTATCATTCATATTAATAATAATAATAAAATGTAATCATTTATAAAACCAAACCTTTGTACCTCCTTTCCTCCAGGGGTCACTTTAAAAATTTTTTGGTTGCTATAATATAAAAACAATTATAATTAGGTTATTATGTAAGGGAGCGTCAGTCTGGAATTGAGGAATATTGACACTATGATCCAGAAAGTGTAATTTATACAACAGATCATGGTCAGATCTTTACCAAGCAACAGGGCAGACGGAAATATTCCTAGTCATAAACAGGTCCAATAAGGTAAACAATGAGATAAAAACAATGAGGTAGAGCCAGAATAAAGCTCAGTATACATGAGTTACATGGCTGAAACTTGCCAGTGTGAGAGTAGGAGAGTTTGTTTAACCTGAAAAGGTGAAGAGAGAATGAGAGACAAGTCAAATTCTTGAGATCAATCCATTATTTTTTGCTTAATTCACATGGGGTCTGGCAAATCTGGATAAAGGGAAGATTAACACTAGACAGGGTGCTACTCCATCCTAGAACACATACAGAGTGTCACACACTGAGGGCCACTTTAGGGACACTAATCATCCTAATGCGCATGTCTTTGTAATGCAGTAGGAAGCTGGAGCACCTGGAGAAAACCCAAACGAACCTGGCGAGAACATGCAAACTCCACACCGGAATTTCCCGGCTCGTCCCACAGAGGGATAGAAATAAAATAAAAACAGGAGTAGTGGGAGGGGAGTGGTTCATGAGCTCATAAGTTCTAACGAACAAATTGACACTATTGGGCCATTTAACCCTAAAATACTATCAAATACCATATTTAAAAAAAATCATTTTAATTTAATTGTTGTCGTGCTTTGGAGGTTAAGTCCAGAATGGTGGCCTCACTGACATAACAGAATTCTCTTATTTTATTACAATTTGTCTATATATTGTTAGACACACACACATAGCTATAAACTGAATTTATTTTCATTCTTCTTTTTTCCATTGTGAATGCAATTTTTGGGGGGGCATAAAAGAAATATTTTCAAAAAAAGTAATATTATTTTGATATTATACTCCACAGGACAAGAAGCTGATGAAGTGTCTGTTTGACGTTCTCGCTCATCCACAAAACTTCTTTAATTACACCGCTCAGGAGTCAAGAGAGATGTTCCCCAAATCCTTTATCCGGTTCCTGCGCTCCAAAGTTATGCGATTTTTACGTCCTTAGAAGAAATAGAGGAGTTTCTGTTGATTTAACATGGGACTGGAACTTAACAGAATTAGGAACTCGGATAAACCTTTAAAATCTTCAGAAATTCCATAATCTCCAAAATCTCTATAATCATTCAAAACTCTATAAAGCTCCAGAATCACAGCTGTTTGTGGACTTTGTGTGTGAACTAAGCCAAGACGCAGCTCCAGGACGTCTAAAAGAAGATGGATGGACATGTTTAGAAACTTTCACTCAAAACGAATAACAAACTGCTTTGATAAAGAAAGGAGATTAAAAACAAACTCTCCGAGTGATGAGAATCCCAAATCCTTACATTCATAATAAAAACGTACTAAAATTAAATTCCACACTCAGTCTGCTGTGGAGAAATAAAACCTTTATCTTTATCTGTTGTAATTAAACAACATGTCATATGATTTTATATTTTATTTTAAAGCACTCCTCGGGACATTAATGGCAGGAAAAAGGCAGTTCAACCGGTTGTATATTTTGTAGATTCAGTTAAAACTCTTGTATTGTATTTTTTAATTCTTTATTAATAGCTACATCTTTCACACATATCCTGCTCTAATAAACCTATAAATATAATTATTCAGATTTGTGTTTTCTCCAGATTGTTCAGTAACATTAAAACAATACTGATTGATAAATCCTGAGAATTTATTTCGAGAGACATGACGTACACATTACACCTTAAAGAAAGTAAATTAATGTCTATATTTTTGTGTATGTACATTTATCATGTAAATAAAGAAAGAAATAATGAAATGAATTCATTATTGCCATTTTACTCTTTAAAGTCTTTATGTATTAATCATTTATTAGAACTGATATTCCCAAAAAAATTAGTTGGGACACTGTGCATAATTTAAATAAAAACCACAATGTAATGATTTATGCATAGAATGAATAAAACCTATTTTAAACTTGATAGCAGTAAAGGTTGGGCCAGTTTACCACATTTACCACTATGTAGCATCTTCCTCATTCTTTAACGAGAGTCATGTGACTTATTTACAAATTGCTTCCTATTTCCAGCTGTTTCTTTCCTCTGTCACAATTGCAGTGTTTAATAGTAAATGTGTGGAAACAGGAAATAAGTCCATATGTAAATCCTCAACAAAAAAACATGTCATTTTTAAGTGACATTAGCTAAAACATGAAGACAAGTCAGGGTGATAGGGTTAGGATCAACACTCTTATCAGGAGTAACATGCGTATCTGAGCAGGAATGAGATGAAGAAGAGGATAAAGAGTTTATCCAGTCATTTAAATTAAAATAAAAGAGAAATAATCATTGTTACACTACATTTCCAAAAGTATTCCCTCACCTGCCTTGACTCGCATATGAACTAATCTATAGGGTTCAATATGACGTCAGTCTACCCTTTGCAGCTAGAAGAGCTTCTTCCAGATTCTTCCAGATTCATTCTTCCAGAAGCGCATTTGTGAGGTCACACTGACGAGAAGGCCTAGCTCTCCATCTCTGCTCTAATTAATCCCAGAGATGTTCTATCAGGTTAAGGTGCAGGCCAGTCAAGTTCATCTGCACCAGACTCTGTCATCCATGTCTTTATGGACCTTGCTTTGTGCAATGGTGCACAGTCATGTTGGAGGAGAAAGGGGCCAAGATGGGAGCATTGACCAAAATGTCTTGGTATGCTGAAGCATTCATACACCTGTGGCCATGGAAGTGATTGGAACACCAGATTCCGATTATTTGGATGGGTGAGCAAATACTTTTGTGTATATAGAAGTTAAAGTAATGTGGGTCCTTCTTGCTGTGAGGCAACAGCATTACCCCACGCAACACTGTGCTGCCTAACAGGAACCCCGGACGTTTAACTGAAAGCTAACAGACATGATCTCTCTCTTAGATATTGCAGTGAACATCTTATTCCATAGTACACAGTCAGTATTTGACGAAAGGATTTGCAGTTACTGGTTGATGTATTACAACTTAGTAGAACCCCTGGCCATTTTCTCTTCTTTTGTTTTATTCAGTTTTAGAGAAATTCCAGTTCCTTAATTCCATATTTCTGACTGTGCTTTTATTATTTTACTGTCATTAAACACTGCACATCGTTAAATACATCATTAAACACTAAATATAAACACTCTACACACACCCTGGCTTTATAATAAAAAAATCAGTGAATTAAATGTTTTGATCTTATTGTTAAGCTTTCTGATGTAGCTACACCACTAATTGTTTATAGCTCTGAGGTAAGTTCTTAAATTTAGTTTCAATACTTAATTATAAATACAAAAGTCCCGTTTAATTAAATCAATTTCTTTTTTTTTTGTGAGTTAAATTCTGAAATGTAGCGTAACTCCGGGGCGGAACCTTGGCTAGATGAGCCGTCTTTTACGTTTCCAGACGGGTGTGTTTTTTGTGTGCACCGCTCAGTCTGTTGATGATCAGCTGATTTTTTTTCCCGGAAGTGGCGCTTTACTAAATCAAAAAGCGATTATAATTTCTGAAGTTTATTTAAAAGAAAAAACAAAATGTCTCCGTTTAGTGACAGGACCGGAGTGTGTCTGATTATGACCATCTGTCTTCTGTTAGCACCATATGCTACAGCGGCTAAAGTAAGAGTTCGCTAGTTCTGCTAGCATGACGTTTTTACTAGTTTATTAAAAAAAAAAAAATTACAGAACACAGTCATTACCAGGAGTTAAAATATTATCAATTACATTGAATACATTCATAATTAAATTATAATTTACGACATTTAAGTATTTACAGCGGTTTAGCGTTGGTGGAAGTAGATGATATTTCAACAATAATAATCATAATAATCATAATAATAAGAATAAATAATTGTAATAATATAATAATAATATTAATATAATAATAATAATAATAAAAAAATAAAATAAACCAACCTAGAAATAGTAATAATAGTAATAATTGTAATCATTTATAATAATAATAATAACAATAGAAATAATTATAATAGTAATATTGTTTACGTTCTTGTTTAAAAATTAAAATTAGGTTTACTACAAAAATTGACTACAAAATATTAATTTATAATATTTTCAAAATACTTTAAAATCCCAAAAAAATATTTTTTTAGAGAAAATAGAAGTCACTGTAAAAACTTACACCGAAGCAAGTTAAAACAATTACAGAACAATATAAATAGAAGGAAAAAGCCATTCCGCCTGATGTGATGTGATCTGATAGACCACAGAAAATTGACCCTAAAGGCGGATCAGGTAGGTGTAGTAGACAAAGTCAGGATCAAGACTCTCTCTCAGTAGTAGTGTGTTCTGTTAGTTCTGTAAATTACTAACCCAAATAAAAAAAAATGGGACAAAGAACAAATTGTAAATTAAAATGAAATACAATGATGTGGAAGTTTTAAAATTCCATATTTTATTTAGAATACAACAAAGATGACATATCAAGTGTTTAAACTGAGAAAATGTATAATTTAAAGAGAAAAATCAGGTGATTTTAAATTACGTGACAATAACACATCTCAAATAATCTTGAAGAAGGTAATGTAAGGCATCCCCTTTTCTCTTTACAACAACTTTTCCAGCCTCTTATTGCCCCATCCCAACTTTTTGAGATGTGTTGCTGTCACTAAATTTCAAATGAGCCAATATTTGGCATGAAATTTAAAAATGTTTTTTTTTGACATTTGATATGTTGTCTGTGTACTATTCTGAATACAATATCAGTTTTTGACATTTGTAAATTATTGCATTCTATTTTTAATTAACAGTTTGTACTTTGTCCCAACTTTTTTGGAACTGGGTTTGTACATTACAGAACACACTATTACCGAGAGAGAGTCTTGATCCTGGCATTGTCTCCCACACCTGCCTGATCCACCTTGATGGTCAATTTCCTGTGGTTGATTAGATCACATCACATCAGGCGAATGACCGTTTCCTCCTATTTATATTGTTATGTAATCGTTTAGTATTTGTTTTAACGTGCTTCTGTGTAAACCCCTAATTTGTCTTTCTTGACCAGGTGTCACTTTGAGAAGGGATTTGGGATCTGAGTGAGATTAACACCGAGTTAAATCAAACATGTATATACTGTATATTTTAGACTCTGACACTTTAAAATCTGATTCCTCTGTCTGATTACAATAATCCAGCTATCTGGATTCCATCTTAAATGGAACAGTTGTGAGTACTATATAGCTGTTCAGTGTTATGTCTTTATTTTACAGAACTCTGAGGATATCAGGTGTAAATGTATTTGCCCCCCTTACAAGGAAATCGAAGGTCAAATCTACAACCAGAACGTCTCCCTGAAGGACTGGTAATGTATTAACGCCACACTGAAATTAACAACAGGGGCACTGTGACACTCTTTGCCACCAAAACAAATGGTTTCGTTCATGTGTATAAGAACCTTGATAAGTTTCCTTGATAAGTTTCCAGAGCCTGTTTTTGTTGGTGAACGGATCAAAATTAGGTCCAATTACCAGAACAGTGCCGTTTCATGATGGAGGAAAATTAGTATTTGTGACACTCTGTAACGTATGTGTTAATGTGTGTGTGTGTGTGTGTGTGTGTGTGTGTGTATGAGTGTTAATGCATGTATTTTCCCCTGCACACAGTAACTGTCTTCACGTGGTGGATCCGATGCCAGTGGAAGGGAAAGACGTGGAAGCTTACTGTTTACGCTGTGAATGTAAATATGAGGAGAGAAGCTCAGGAACCATTAAAGTACGGTCTTCACTACAGCATCACTAAAATCATGCTATACAAACTCTCCAAATACACTCTACACACCCTCTCCAAATACTCTGTACTCAAACTCTAAATATACTACACACTCTTTAAATACACACTACACACACTCTCAAAATACACAATACAAACACTTTAAATACACTCTACACACATCCTATTTATACACTGTACACAGACTCTCTAAATACACTCTACACACACTCTCTAAATACACAAGACTCACTCTATATACACTCTAAAAAGACACATTAAATGCATTCTACACCCACACTCTATACACACTAAATACACACTACACTCTCTGAATTTACACTACACATAATCTCTGTTTCTAAATACACTCTACACACTATTTTTAAATACACTATAAATACACACTAAACACTCTCAAAATGCACACTACAAACTCTATGTACACTACACACACTCTCTATATAAACTACACTAACACTCTACACACAAACTCTAAATACACATTACACAATACACTCTCTGAATTTACGCTACACATTATCTCTAAGTACAATCTACACATTCTCTCCAAATACACTCTGCACACTCTCAAAATACATGCTACACTCTCTCTAAATACACTCTACACACTCTAAAACATTTTAAATATGCTCTACACACACCCTCTATATACACTGTAAATACACTTTAAACACAGTGTAAATGCACACTACACACACTCTCTCTGAATACACTTTACACACACTCGCTAAATAGACTCGAGACACACTCTCTAAATACACTCTACGCACACTCTCTAAGTATATTCTATGCACACTCTCTAGGTACACTCTACGCACACTCTCTAGGCACACTCTAGGCACACTCTCCAAGTACACTCTAGGCACACTCTCCAAGTACACTCTAGGCACACTCTCCAAGTACACTCTAGGCACACTCTCCAAGTACACT
>JAOUQT010067999.1:0-10349 GCA_025769995.1 Xyliphius kryptos
GACAATGAAACTGAAACACCTGGTTTTAGACTTCAATAATTTATTAGTATGGGGTAGGGCCTCCTTTTGCGACCAATACAGCGTCAATTCATCATACATACATATTATTATTATTATGTGTGTTGCAGAGCGACACACATATAGTTCTATAATTTCTTTTTATTATTATTTTTCTTCATCTTCTTTTTTATTATTATTCCGCCCAATTGAACGCATGTTTCTCCTCCTACAGTTAAAGAGGGATCTCATGGGTCACATATCAAAATGAATGTATGCGCGAAGTGGGCGTGTTCAAAGAAGAAAGAAATCTCTAACTGGGTGCCCGCTATGCCCGTTTTCATGCTGAAAATTTCCCATTGATTTAACATTACGGAAATTTTCAAACTGCCAGTCAATTTTTGAGCTACAAAAACGAAATTTGACATGATCGGACCTGGTTACAACCTGACAATTACACATTAGACACGGCACTCTCCGTTCACTCTGTAGCACTCTTGAGATTTCACACCCTATAAGATTAAAGATATAAAAGATTAAAGCACTCAAACTACACTCTAGGAAGAATCCTGTATAATTAATCAAATCTTTTTGAAACTCTGCCTCATAACATTCTTATTTTTTCACGTACAGACGTGCCATTTAAGCTTTAAATGGTATATACGGGTCTCCCATGCTAGCTGTATAAATATGTAATTGATTGATACATTACTTATCGAGTTATGATCATTTGATCAAACCCACCTCCTAAGATATTCCCATAGACCTCCATGTATTATTATTAAGATAATTAGCAAGGAAGCCAGCAACGACCGTTTCTCATACACAGAAAGACAAGGGGTGCGAGGAGGAGAGGGAAAAACTGCTTTGGCTACAGATTTCATTAATAAAAATGAGTAAAACAAATATTTACACTAATTTATTAATACAATGAAATAGATTCATGAAAATGTCACATCATTTAAAATACTGACATAATTATAGCTGCATTTAACATTACTGTCACAGGGGCTTAAAGACTGCATACTCATGGATGCACTGGGGCAACACACATCGCAGTTTCTGCAGAAACTGCACTTTCTAGTTACCATTATTCAGCCTATAGAGGAGCAAATACATTTTAATTGCACTAAAAGCTGTACCTTTTACAATATACACCAGATGCATCCAGATTATTATTATTATTTATTTTTTTTACAAATGGAGCCAGAATCAAACAATACCTCTCTCTCTGAACCAATTAATTCCTCGTCTGTTATTAATCAATCAGCAACTGTGGACAAACATGACATGCTAAGATCACAAACAGAACAGGGGATACAATTAGCAATATACAGACCTGTGGTTATTAAATTGTACAGACAGAATAGTCTCTGAATAAGATAATAAATTTAGGAGAAAAAAATCCTACTCTGTTTAAGCCAGGTTCCGGGACAACTATGGCAAGGAAAAACTCCCTGAGAAACCTTGAGAGGAACCAGACTCATTTGGGTGGTACAATGTTTTGTTTGTTTTATTATTTGTTAAATGTCATCCTCAGCACCAGTGGCTATTCTAATGCCAGGAACTTGGTTATACTCATACACAAGTCTCATATCATACGCAAGGTCACACATCAACACACAAGTTAGTGACAATTTAGCTTTTCAATTTACCTAGCATGCATGTCTTTAGATTGTGGGAGGAAATCCATGTCCTCTTGCTGTGAGACCACATCACTATCCACTGCTCCAAAATAATAATAATGACCATTAATTAATCATGGCATGCTTTCAACTGAGAGAGTATTCCGCATTACTTGGTTGTAATAAGTGGTTATTTAAGTTACTAATGCCTTTTTATCTTTTCAAAGGGGTCTGTCCATTCTCCTCTACCCTTTCACATCAACAAGGCATTTTCGTCCAGTTTTCTTGACCACCTAAACATGCCTAAATGTATTAAGCTGTGGTCATGTGATTGGCTGATTAGATATTTGTGCTGATTAAGTCCTTATCAAGTTGCCAGTAAGGGGTTTGTATAATGGAGAGTGAAAACAAATCTCCTTTTTTGGAGACAATGTGTCTTTATGTCCTCCCTTCCTACATGTTTGAATTTTTCAGGCTACAAAAAGTATAACAAGATACAATAAAATCAGATATTACTTGATGGTAATTACTTCTTGTTTAAGCTTAGAACAATGAATTGAGTATATTATAGCCTTCTGCATCTCATTCATACGCCACCAGTTTACATCACTGAAAAGCAATTTCCTGAATGGGACAAAAACATTTCAAGATGTCTCTGGCAGTGTAAAAAAAAAGGCTGAGGATATGATATAAAACACTCCCAGTGGACAGAAATAATGGAGAAATGGCTATGCCCTGTCTAAATTATATTTTTGCTGCTGCTTATCTGGAAGCACTCACAAGTTGGTGTAATTCCAGTTTCTTAGCAGGTTTGACAGACTCTTATATGCATATGGATCCCATAATATAAAAGATACTTAAGATACGGAATGGCAGCAATAAAACCTTCAAATTGAAGAACACCAATAGTTGGTTTAAAGAAAAATTACACACTGGATTGTTTTCAAGTTTCAGTCAAACCAATATTATATATTGTTATATTTCTAAATTAAACAAATGTTGCCGTGCTATCCAGAAAAACATTGAACAGATCAAATATAACTTTCATATTGGAATGTCTTTCAACATAATGTAGATTATGACCAGTAATTTCAATGTAAGAAATTGGAATCATCTTGGAATCTTACAGCAATGCATGAACCAGTAAAGAGAACATGTGAAAATGTTGCTTTTTGATTCTGACCTAAATTTTGCAGAGAATATTTAGGAAAGTGCATCAGAAAGGAAGCCACATTAAAGGAGGTTCACAGAACAAGTACCTTATGGTCATGATGAGACCACTGGGACAGTAGCAGTTGTTACAGCCATACAATCAAATGGCAGAGTAATATCCCAGAGCAATATAGTTAGCCCTGGAGAGTAGGTAACCACAGCAGGAAGAATTGTTACACAGAACCAGCAGACACAAAGAACAAGCAACCCACTAGCTCACATTATTGCAGGTATTCCACAAACATTGTCACACAAAGAACTTCACAGCACAGAACACCATGCATAACAAGATCTAGTCAGTGCATATAGCAAAAAAAAAACAAATCCAGAAATTATCCAGAAACAAAACCAGTAACAACAAATTTCAGACCAGACAAACTCAAGGAATAATCCAGAAATACAGGGGTTGGACAATGAAACGGAAACACCTGGTTTCAGACCACAATAATTTATTGGTATGGTGTTGGGTCTCCTTTTGCGGCCAATACAGCGTCAATTTGTCTTGGGAATGATGTATACAAGTCCTGCACAGTGGTCAAAGGTATTTTAAGCCATTCGTCTTGCAAGATAGTGGTCAGGTCACTACGTGATGCTGGTGGTGGAAAACGTTTCCTGACTCGCTTCTTCAAAACACCCCAAAGTGGCTAAATAAGTGGCTCAGGACGACCCAGAGTTCTCCTCCTCTCGGGAGGGCGAAGGGCAGGAAGGCACTCACAGAGCTGGATGGCTTTCTGCTGGCACTCATGGAGCTGGACGGTCTCCGGCTGGCAATCAAGGGGCTGGTTTGTCGCTGACAGAGGGCTGACGGCAGGTGGTGTGACTTCGGCTGGGAAAGTGGTGTGTTCCTCAGTCACAGTGGCGGTGGGACTGCCCTCATCACTGCCGGTGGTGATCTCAGCCTGAATGCCCCCACTGCAGACCAGGTCGCCAGTTAGAGCATCTGCCCCTTCCTGCTTAGTCTCCTGGACACAGAAAAGAAAAGACAGGAAACCAGCCACAAATGCACCCACAGCGACCTCTAGAGGTAACTCGGGTACCGCGCGCTCCCCGATAGGGACACATAACTCGGGTTCCACGCGCTCACCGATAGGAACATCTAAATCTGGCACCGCGCGCTCACCAACATGAACCCATAATTCTGGTACCGCGCGCTCACCGATAGGAACACATAATTCTGGTACCGCGTGCTCGCTGACAGAGACACATAACTCTGGTACCGCGCGCTCGCTGACTGAGACACATAATTCTGGTACCGCGCGCTCACTGACTGAGACACATAATTCTGGTACCACGCGCTCGCTGACTGAGACACATAATTCTGGTACCGCGCGCTCACCGATAGGAACACATAATCCTGGTACCGCGCGCTCACTGACTGAGTCACATACCTCTGGCACCGCGCGCTCACAGACACACGTGGGGAATTCTGGGCAGCAGCGGTGGTGCCGAGGGCAGAGCCACGGCGGTTTCCCACACAAACATGAAACATGAGGTAAGTCTGAAACTGGGGACCCGCTCGGGGCGTACTGAGAGACTGGGGACCCGCTCGGGGCGTTCTGAGACATGGAAGACCAACACGGGGCGCACTCTAACAATGAAGACTCACACGGGGCGTGCTCGACATGCGCCGCTCGCTTGCGCCGAGACCTGCGCTTAGGTCTGCGGGGCGGCTGAGGGCGCTTAATAGCGCACCGGGAGAAGTAGGCAGGGAGTATATACACAGAGGGGGCATCTACACTGAATTCATCCTCGGAGTCAATGGAATATTCCAATCCCTCCTCAGCACACAGTGCAGCATACCCAGCTCTCCAAATGTATTCATCCTTAAGGTCTTGGAATGCCATACTACAACCCATCACGAAAATATGAGCCAAAAAACAACGCTCACCTGGGTTCCTGGACTCCTACAGTTCGGTACGTCCAACTGTCACGCTCCGCTCTCGCCTCGTAATGCGGCTGCGCAGTAGACGTGCGCAAAGCCGATGCGCACAAACACGCAGCAGGGAGCCAGGCAACACCAGTGAGTAGTGCGGGGGTAATTTATTAACCACACAGAGCAAAGACACAAAACACAGAGGCATACGGATCGCGGGGTGACATAAACGTGGACGTACACGGAGGACTGGGAGACACGGAACTAAATACAAACAGACCAAGATCACATGACACACAAGAACCAATAAACAGACACCACCAATGATTACAAAACAAGGACACTAAACGAGGAGAATAAACTTAAATTAATCAGTTAATTAACTGGGGTGTGACATTTATTCTAAAAATAACTGACCGTTGCATAAAAATGATGCTTCTTCAATGGGAGTCGTTCTATAAATAACAAACTAGCAGGTGCAGCGTGTCGCCTCTGATTAGTTTTGGGAATGAACACGTCTTCCTTGATTGCTGTTGGATGATGGCCCGTATCGGAGGGATGTCTCCACAAACAGGACTATATTGTTTTAAATGAGGATTTTTAAAGTTTGTTATAATTGTATCTTTTAAGATACCAAACGTAAATGTAAAATTAATACTAAAACTTCAGCCGTTAGCGAGAACTAACCCATTAAGTCTAAGCTGGTTAAGGAGCCTGATGCAGGTTTGTTAAGTTTGAATTTAAACATTAACACATTGCTCTTGACAGTGCTGCATTACAGATAAAACTGATGGGTAGCTCGGTGGGTAAGAGAGGTAGCTTAGCTGGCTGGATCATCCCTGACCCTGTGCTCTGCCTCCAGCCATGGGGTTGGGATACTTGTAAGTTACATTGGATAAAAGTCTTTTAAAATGGCAAAATTAGACAAAAAATGAGTGGCAGGCTTGATTAGGGATTTCTCAATGTTTCCATGACCAGCGACCTCCAACTGACCTCCAATGACTGATTAAGATTTTGGAATAATTCAGTTTATTTATACTGAGCTTTTTACATTGTCTCCAATCAACTTTATAGTGTTTTAATCCAAAACCCATAAAGAACAAACTGTTCAACTGAACAAACCAAAATAAACCCCAGGTATTTGTATTTCAATAAAGAAACCTGTGAGGACCAGAGACTCAGTGGGAAATGTTTTGGTGTCTAATCCACCAGAGCCACTTTTTGTTCTAAAATTATAGACAGTGATCCCCTAAATGATCTAAAGTTTGGTCATTTAGCAGACTCTTTCATCCAAAGCAGCTTAGAATTTTCTTAATATTTAACTTAATATTTGGGGTCAGAACACAATATAATAACTTAATAGTTGGGTTCAGAACACAGGGTTACATACAGAACCCCTGGAGCAATTAGGGTCAGAATCTTGCTCAAGGACCCTCATCGGTAACTTCAGTGGACCTGGGATTTGAACCCCACATTCTTGGGGTTGCCAGCCGAACCCCCAAACCACTGAGCCACACCCCATCTAATGATGCCACTTTAATGTAAAAGACGTTTCTGATGAATGACCCGTCGTCTCAGTGCTGTGTCTCCTACAGTGACATTAATGACAGACGCAGTTCGTTCTGTTTCTATTCGTTTTATTCAGAGTTATTCATATATCACTCTTATTGTACAACAGAACATTATCTTAAAGCAGTTTTACAGAACCCCAGGTCCAGAAACCAACTCTTGTTGCGCAAGCCAGCAGAGATAGTGGCAAGGAAAAGCTCTCTAACTATAAGGAACTGATATATAAACAGATTCGGCTGCCAGAGCATTTTTACAAAGACACGGCCAAGGCACTGAGTAAAATAACATCGATTCAAAAAGAAATCAATGAGCAGGTGAACTCGGGGGCGAGTACTAAAACCATTCAGGAAAGTCTTCTAATTTAAGATTTACGATGAAATGATGAAGGATGAGCCTGAAAATGGCGCAAACATGAGGCTCAGCTCACCTACAGCATTTATTTATTATTCCATTGGATCTTTTTTTATTTGTAGGTTTTGTTTTGGGTTTGATTAGAAGGAAAATCCACCCTCAGTGTTTCATGTGGACATAATGAGGCTGACCGAGTGAGGTATGACCTCAGTGGTCTATTAAGGGTGTAAGTAAACACTCTGTTCACTAGTATCGAAGAAAACTTCGATTGAGTTCCTGATGTCTTGGAGTCTGGAAGTTTAATGGAGGAATATTGTCAATATCCACTTACTGGCTACTTGATTAGATCCACCCAGATGTTTCTACTCTACCAGCTCATCTGATCATACAGATGGACTTTGTAGTTCTACAGTTCCAGTCTGTAGTCTGTCTGTTCCTCTACATGCTGTTAGTCCTCTTTACTCTGTTCTCTGATTATCAGGACCATGGACAGTGCTGTTGTTAGAGTGTGTGTTGTGCTGCTGGAGTTGAAACCACTCACTCTACACTCTGTTACACACATCCACCTTACTGCTCCCCCTTGTGGTTGTAGAATCAGAGACAGTAGGTCATCATGTTGCACAGTTTGTGTTCTTCATCCTCTAATCCTCCATCAGTGATACGGGATGCTGCGGACAGGATGATGGTGGAGGATTCACGGGTCCAGCAGAGACACTGAGGTGTTTAAATCTCCACATGTACCAAACCGCCTTAATCTCCGTGTCACTGCTGGACTGAAAAACCCACTAAACACAAACCATCCATCCATCATCATCCTGTCTGCAGCATCCTGTATCACTGATGGAGGATCAGACGATGAACACCAACTGCAGCAACAGATGACCTACTGTCGCTGATTCTCCATCCACAAGAGGGAGCAATAAGGTGGGTGTGTGTAACAGAGTGGACAGTGAGTGGATACACAGGGTTTAAACACCAGAAGCACTGCTGTGACACATGGTTTTCAGAAGTTTCCAAAAAAAAAAAAAACGGTAGTAACCCACACTGCTACCCAAAGATCTTATCCTGATGATGTCACACAGGCAACACTGATCTGTGCTGATCTTCTGATCAAAACGAGAATTATTCAGGACATGCATGTGAGGCATGAACACTGATGGAACCTGATGGATTCCTTTACTTTCGGTCAGACGTCCGCTGCAGGTGCTTTCTCGACACCATTTGTGGGTTCTTATTGTTTTTTTCATTTCAGATAAACTCGTGCATCAAAGGAAAGATTCTTAAAATTCTGCCAGTCTGACAATGGTTTTTATCATTCTTATCTTAAGCCAGAGGTGGCGCTATAAACATCCAAAAGGACGAATCGGCACCCTGATTTTCCCTGCATACCTCGGTGCTGCTTCCATCACCATTTATATAAATAATAGACTAAATCACCAAACCATGAGATATGCATGACGCAGCCCCACCCCCATTTTTCCTGCTGAACCATGGGATGTTAACATTGAGGCCCCACCCCTTTTTGTTTCCTAACATGGCCACCACTTCACATTAAACAACAATTCCTTCAACCTTCTACAAATTCCTGCAGTAGGTAACTGTTTCATGACATTTTTCCAGAAATATGCAACTGAAACAAACTGTTGCTCTGGAACTTCTCGACATGTCTGTGACCTTCGTTTGCCAAACATTGGGATACCTTTGGAGACACGCCATCCGTTGTTTTTAGCCATGGAATCATAATCATACAGTCTGCTCAACAATACGCTGACTCCATGAATACTTCCGGAGTTTATGGTGGCGGGGCGGAATCAGGACCGCCAACGTTGTACTGGGGAAGGGCTCAATCATGAGGATGCTACGGTGAGGGCGCTCTAGTACTCTGTACTTTCAAAAGTACTGGGTCTCACCTGTTTGGTAGATTTTATTCAGTCTCATTTGCATTGACTTATTCACCCTACTGGGCATGCGGGACAACTGCAGGCCTGCAACGACGTGGAAACAGTTTGGGGAAGGCAGTTTTCCTGAATAACAGCATAAAGTAAGATTGGCATGAAAGAATCTTGTTGAAGCTGTGACTTTTGTCCATGTTGTGAGAAATCTACATCGTTTTATTTATTCCAATTCGAATTCTGGAGACACTTTGTATACATTTGTGATTATTTCGGTGCATAAAGGCAGTGACGCTGAGCTGAGGTTGGCACGGGTTATAGATGTATTGATGGGGTCGCGGTGACCAACATGACTTCCAACTGAACTCGTCTTTTTTAAAGAAGGAGTTTAAATAATAATTTCTACGGTTTATGGAAAGTGTGTCTTCACACGCCTTCCTGTACTCTGTGCTATGAGGACCTGGTTAAAGCTTATGATTCATGGTACATCCATGGTTACCGGTTCTCACTGCACGATTCTCAGTACACCTGCTTTGCCGTTGCCATGATCACCTGGGTAATTTCATGTTAATTTAGTCACTTGATGAGAAACCCATATATAAATCCTTGTGGGTGGACAGATGAGATCTGCAAATGAAATTAACTGATAGTCTTCCTGTGTCACACCCACACGCCTTTAACTATGTCTTTAATTTAATTCGTAAAGTTGTGATCATGCTGTTAAAGCCCACGCCGCCAATGTGAAATGCAAAATATTCTCAGTTTACTTCTAAAACTCTACATGGACTTTATAAACTATGGACAAAAGTATCAGGACACACTTGATAATTATTGAGTTTTTATCAGTTAAACACAGTATTTTTCCTCTACCATTAGGAGTCGCCAGAGTGGAGAAGCTCTGCATATTTGACTTTGCACAGTTTTGAACATGGTGTCCTTCCTGATGTAATGCTATCAGCATTACAAGTCCACGTATACGTTACACATTTAATGGCTATGAGAAATTTATCATTAAATATGGGTAAGTGACGAGCCCATAGAACCACCAGAGAGACTCCACACAGAGAGGTCCTATTTTCAACCCACTGAGAATCAAACCCAGGATCTTCTTGCTGTGAGCTGGAGGCCCTAACGGCTGTTTAATCATCCAGCCCAAGCACAGAAACGCAGCCAGTAGTTTAACGAATGCTTCTATAGAGTTTGATGAAGGTCTTCTTGGGTTTTTACAGAAAACTAGATTATTAAGACATGAACTTGAGTGGTCTACAAAGAGCCCTTGGGATGAACTAGAACCAAGATTGTGAGCTGGCTCCCGATGTCCAACTTCAGTGCCTGACCCTACATATCCACCCTTTAAAGTCTGGAGTAGAGTGAAAGCTGGTTAGCTGCAAGACCATATCTGATCAAACCTCCTGTGGGTGTCCTAATACTAGTACATAAGCTCCTCTGCACTCATTGGGCAGGTCAAGACCGGGGTTCTTAACAGCAAGAGGCCTTCTAAAAGTACACTGCTCCAAAAAACTAAAGGTACACTAAAGTACCACGCCCTAGATCTAAATGAATCAAATATTTCAGTGTAAGATCTTTATTTTTGTAGATGGTGGAATGCGTTGAGAACAGAAGAAGATCAAAATGATAAAAATGTAAATGATGATCTCATGGCGGTCTGGATTTGGAATCCTACTCAAATGCTCCTGATGAGGCGGCGGATGTTCCCTCCTACGTCCCCCCCATGTCTCCTGGTGTACTGGCCTGTCTCCTGGTACCTGCTCCATGCTCTGGACACTGTGCTGACCGACACAGCAAACCTTCTTTCCACAGCTGGCATTG
>JAOUQT010068006.1:0-10349 GCA_025769995.1 Xyliphius kryptos
GCGGGTCGGACTTCGTGCTGGTGGACGTCGCCAGTCTCTACTGCGCGGATGACGTCGGCACCAGCACACGGACTTCGGCTTCGTGCGTGGGACTGTCTACGCGGCGCGGTCACGGACACTGGGGGGAGTGAGCCCCCTTTTTTGTGCTTTGATGCCCCATGTTAGGGGCATCTTTCGAGGGGGGATTCATTATTTAATTATAATTTCCAATAAGTTACCATATCTTTATAAAATAATTTATATATGATTTTAGTTAAGCTCATCATATCATGTTCATTTATTTCAGCTTCTTGGAAAGTTAAATGCAAGAAAATGCAATAATGCAGCTTCAAGAATATGTGTATAAAATGTACATAAGTGTCAAATCTAGCAGTTCTTACATTTAGGTTTTTGAGATGTAGCCGATGTGGCAGGATGTGTTATTTCAGGAACACCTAAGAACAGAAAATGTGTTTACATATTGAAATGCTTAATATATTTTTTCTAGGTGCCTGCCAGAATATATTAACATTTCTTAAGTGTGTAAGCTTCCAAAACTACAAGAAACTGGGTATCATTTCTCAACTTTCAGTCATGTTTCTTATGTCTAGTTTCCATTTAGAGAACATAGAAGGTCGGCATTCAAACTGGCATAGCAATAAAGTACTGAAAGTATTTGTAACGATGTACATTACATTATTATTATTACGTTATTGTATTACATTATTATTTGTAACAATACTTTGTTATGTTCTAGTCCGGAACCAAATAGTACCAGGTGTTGTTTGTTGGGTGCATTATTCCTGTGAAATTACAGCAGCATTGCTGCACTAAACCCCCCTCACCGCATCAGTGTCTCTGCGGAACTGATAATCCACCACCCGAATGATACCTGTTCTGTGATGCTCCTGACCAACAGAGTACAGAGAAGCATAATTTTGTAACTGTAAAACTGTTTTATAGCAATAATGAAAATATATATGACAAAAATTACATTTATGCAATAATGAAGTATGGCCAGCTTAATCTGATTTTGACTATTGAATATTCTATCATCTCAAATAAACATCCTCCGTTCCCATTCTTTGTTTATTTGCTTCACATTCCACTGTTAACATTCTTTCTATTAGTGTTCAGTGTGCCTGCACGGCTTATTTGTATAAATCCCTAAAATCAGAATTCAGAGCTTTCACTTTATAATCATAAACCTGCTGAGCAGAAATTCTGCATTTCGTGTAATATAAGCTTAATTCATTTGAATAAAATATTAAGTGGATTTGTTTATTGGTAATCCTTTAGCATTCATTTAATTGTAATTTTTAAAGCATAAAAACTAAATTTAATTATACCTATTTTTAATTTTTTCTTCCTTACAGACTTTCCTAATTAATAATACAATTAATAGCAATGCAATGCTTATTTGTGCACAGAATTTGTAAAATACAATTTCAACTCATTAAATCAAACCAATTAAAGTTTACCTCTGAACTGCCGTGGCATTGTCTCTTCGGTTCTTGGTCCTTGTTGCCCTGTGTGAATTAATGCAGAGATTATTAAATCATTATATTGAAGACACAATTTTAAAAACGTGCTTGTCATTGGTTCGTTATATTATCATACTTTCCAATTTCTTACAAAAAGTATTAATTTGTGACTTAGTGTTGCTATCAAATCAGTTTTGTTTTATTTCAGCTTCTTGCAGAAGCAAATGCAACAAAATGCAGATATGCATTTGCAAGAATATGTAAAATGTACACAAGTGTAAAATCCTGTAGTTCTTACATTTTTGGACAATTTTTTGTTTTTGAAATGCCATGATATCAGATGTTGCAAGATGTGTTATTTCAGGAACACCTGAGAACAGACAATGGGTTTACATGTTGAAATGAGACAATATCAAGATAATTCATAATTTTAATGTTCAGAACTACACAAATATCAATTTGAAGTGACTTAGTAAATTAACATATTTTTAGTGCATAATATTTTCATCATAGATGCTTACCAGATTTCTTTCAATAAGTAAACTTTAAAATACAAGATTTCATGGAGGTGTCCTAGTTATTTTTTGATCTGTTTGCTCCTGCTGCAGGTCAGTGTTTATATTCCAAAACTTAAACTGGTTTCTTTGTATTAAGCAAGGTGGGGAAAACTGGAAAGAGAACATTCCGCTTGTTAAAACAGCATAATGCATGCCTTTACTAACGTCTGTACTTTACAAATCAGTAAGGAAATAACAGAAAAACAGTTTCCATGAACTCTCAAATGAAAAAAGAGAAAATAAAAGTAAAAAGCTTATGGACATTAACTTCTTTGACATGTGAATTGAATCAATAATAGCATTTGTACTATAAAGAAGGGAAAATCTGTAATTACTTTTTTTATTTTGGCTGCAGAATATTCCTACCCAATATAGTTAAATAATATAATATGAAATAGTGACATTATTATCCATGTATTTATTGCCACTTAACTTTTAGATGGACTTTGTTGTTAGACATTTACAGATTGTAGTCTATTTGTTTTTCTACATACATCATTAGTCCTCTTACTCTGGTATCTAATGATGGAGACTCTACTGGATCAGCAGAGTGCAGGTATTATTTGAGTGGGGGATGATTTTCATCACTATTTGAGTGTGTGTTGCGTGCTGTTTGAGTGAAGTAGACATAGTAAATATATAATTTATTTTTTGTCATTATTGGTTATTATATATAACCAACTAACTTATTACACATTTACAGTCAGGAAAATAAGTATGTAAACACCTTGAAACTTTGCAAGTTCTCCAACTTGGAGGATCATGGAGGGATCTTATATTGCCACAAAATCTGCTGTCTCTGCTGTATTTCACTCCATTTTCGCTGCTAAAATTTAAGAAGGAAATATATATATATAGTCTATATTTCAGCTTTAAAAGTTTATAGGGTTACTCTGGGTACGTGGGCCATAATTTCGTTTTTGTGACATGCTACATGTGATGAAAATGACAATAAAGCCTCCTTTAAAATTAGAATGTAAAAAGAAATTCCTTCAAGAATGTCCTGTTCGGTTTGCTTTTTTGTTTGGAGGTTGTCAAAAACGATAGATTTAATCATGAAAAATATAGTTTTGCTGTCATACATGGAATTATCTGTCAGCACAGATTTAGCAAAATACCTTTCTTAAAAATAATTTAGTGGTATTGTTTGCTTAAGTAGTAATTTAGTAATGTACTTGTTATTTTACACCTCTTATGGACCACTGAGATTATCAATATTAATAACACACCCAGGACTATCTGTTAGTATAAAGACAAAGAAAAGAGAAACTAATGTGCGAAAAAAAATATTTCGTGCGTGACCAGTGGTTGGGTGTGGAAGTCTTTCACATTCACGTGAATGTATTGTTTAATAACAATAATAGACCCAACATTTTAATAACAACATTTTCTAATCACTGCCATGTACTTTAAAAACTTATATTAAGAAAGAGTCAATAAACAATTGCAGCATTTTAGGCAAGCTTATTTCTAGAGCACTTTTCATACAGAAGCAATTCAAAGTGCTTTACAAAGTAGAACTAATTATAATATAAGTAATTGAAAAGAATTAAAATTAAATAAAAGAAAAATATGAATAAAATCAAGAAATTAGAGCAAACAACAATGTTTTCATTCTGGATTTAAAAGCATCTAAAGTCGGGGCTGAAATAATGTTCTCATTCAGCTGGTTTAATTAGAGAACGGCATAGTGGCTAAACACTGCTTCTCCATGTTTAGTCCTCACCTGGTCACAATAGTCCGGCACCATTGAGATATTTATAGACAGTAACAACACCTTAAAGTCTCTTATGTAACTGATCAGTGTAAAAACTTTAGAATTGGGGTGTTGTGATATCTTCTTTTGCTCCTGGTCAGAACTTCTAAAGATGTGAATTATCTTAACACTTTTGATTATACTTGTTTGACAGATTACACTTGTTTGATTACACAGTTATAGTATGTTTGATTACACTAACATACTATGACTGTGGTTTATCACACCTGAGTACATTGTCTCTAGCCACACCCAGGCCTGATTATTGCCACAGCTGTTATCAATCAAGACCTCGCTTAAATGGGACCTGCCTGACAAAGAGAAGTCCACCAAAAGATCCTTAAAAGCTACACATCGTACCGAGTATGGAGAAGTTCAAGAGGTATGAATACTTTTGCAAGTCACTACAACCCCATTCTTTTAAGAGGACAAATGGCCTGCCAAATATTAATTTAATGTAAATCAAATTAATGTAAAATCCACAAGGTGTAAAAAAAAAAAAAAACCCAGATTTTGGGAAATTGGAATTAAGCAATTGCCTGTTTTCATAAACCTCCCTCAAAAAACCTAAAACCATGAATTGTGTAAAATGAATCAAGCTGGGCATCAGCGCAGGTCAGGGTGAGATTTTATAAATCATTGGGTGCCAGCAAGAGTCAACACAAGACTATGCCCTAAACCCACCTTCTTGTTGGTTATCAGGGTAACATTACAAAATACAACGTTTGGCTAATCTTTTTTTTTTTTTAATCTTTTTGTGTCTTTGCATGCATCAATGTTACCAAGAGCTATCCTTACATCTACCAAACCAGCCTTTCTAATCACCATCTTGATAAACTCTTATGACAAAGCATTCTATATTTGCATTTATGCAGACAATCAACATGTCTGACGTGGTCTGACTACATTCTAACAGTTTTAATCTAACTGAAATCTTAGCAACCAGTTTATCAAGGCGATAAACCTAAATCGAAACTAAATGCTAATTTGATTTCTTTTTTATTATCAGAGAAAGGCCACCAAATCATGTCCTGCCTCAAAATATAATTTAAAATTGGGTTTGACTCATGACAACAATGATAAGACAGTGTTAACTTTGACATGTTGGATTTATAATTATAAATCAATTCAAATAAAAACGAGCTCCTATTAAAACCAAAAGACATATCTCCTCATCCTCATTTTTTTCAAAAGGTTGAATCTTTAGTGTAATGACTTCTACCAGTAACAAGCCAGAGAGAAAGTTTTGCTTGGTCGCTTCATATAGTGTTGGGCTGGGGGGGGGAAATCGCAATAATTTGAACATCATCTTAATATCCACAGTAAGGATGGTAATATGTTTAATTCTGTTTAATTGTAATTAATCCCACAGATAGCTGTGTATCTCTCTCAGATTATTACACAGATAAGTAATAGAAATTGCAGTTGCGAAGCTAAAAAATTATTGTCTTACCTGCTTTGATCCTGCTGCACTGTAAAAGCCCATCAAAGATTATCTAGTCAGTGTAATTCGGGATTTAACAATAATCTGGGGCTGTTCAATGTGCGTTACTGGACTCAATCATCTAACTAATCTTAGGAAACTAGGGGTGTTGCAGTTTTCCCGTCATTGCCTCCTTAATCCACATGAACTGCAAGGATTACTAATGTATACAGTTTTTATCTTCCCGGGGTGATAGCAGCCAAATCAAATAATGTGACTACTGACTTCTGTTGTCATCTTATTTGTAAGTCAAATTTGGATACAAGCGTCTGCTAAATCACTATGTTAATGTAAATCTGTATTTATTGGTAGCTATCTGTAATCATTTAACTTATTACACATTTATTATCAAATTTATTTATGTATTTTTTAAAATGATTTTTGGAATTGTTTTATAATCTTATTCCAGCTCGTGCCTAGATAATTCAAATGCAGTCTAAATGATGCTAAAGAAAATATCATTTAACTAAGTTATATTCTAACTCTGATCCAGAATCAAACTGAAGAGTAAACTTGAAAGTAAAATATTCCTTATTATACCTCAACATTAAAACATTTTCAAATTCATGAAAAAATAAAATCACATTTTGCATAAGTTGATTTTTTCAATGGTGTGTAGAATGTAAATGCATTTGGGGGAAAAATTGAATGCAGCTTGAATGTTAAAAGAAATCCACCCAAGCAGGTCCTGATTTGTGGTATAGGTGTTACACCAAGAACTATAGATTTAATCATGAAAAATAGTTTTGCAGTCAGAGGTGGAGTTATCTGTCAGCACAGATTTAGCAAAATGCCTTTCTTAATAAAGTACTTCTCACTTTACAAGTTCAGGAAAGTCATTATTTGCGTCTGTAGGTAAGTTATTATTGCGGGAGTGATTTAATGCTCATTTATAAAACACTCAGCTTATTTTTAATAATACTGCTTTCTTCTGCTTATGTAACAGCAATTATCTATTGTTATGAAGACTAAGAAAAGAGAAAGAGAAGTGTCAAACTATTTTATGCATAACCAGTGGTTGGGTACAAATGTCTTTCAGTTTCACTTGAACGTCAATTATTATTAACCTAACTTTCTTTAAATGGCATTTATTTGAAGTACTTTAACAAATTGTGCATTGTTAGATGTGAAGTGAAAACTAATTTCATGTCGGCGAAGGACTGAAAAATGTACAATGACGATAACTGGGGTTCCAAATTGTACCCCATAGCCACACCATACTCTGAGTGTGTGCATAGACTATTATAATTTAAGATTTATGATTCAGTTGAACAAGTTAGGTCTTGTGATGCCCACCTTAGTATTAATTCGTCTAATTGTAATATTCTGCAACTGTGTCATAAATACAGATTTACTTTGTAATCAATTGGTGTAGATTTGAACTTTTATTGTTTGTTGCTTGCCAACAAATTAACATTTAGTATTAATAGAGAGTAACAGTGTAAAAGTGTAACAGGTCGGGGTGTATGAAAATTAATATTTCCTGGATGGATTTTTGATCTTATGTAAAATAACATTAATTAGATGAAAAATGTATAATTGATTAAAATTAAAACGAATATAGAATTATGCAAAAAAAAAAAAAAAAGAAAACACACAATAAAAGCTACAAAGCTTTTTGCTATTGCAGAAACAAGGAATACAAATAATTAATATAATTTACAATCAACTGTGAGTGAATATTCATTATATTTATTATATTCGTTATATTTTAGCTTTAACTTAAATAAAAGCAAAGAACAATTCAACAAATAAGCTTATCGCAAACATTATTCAATGCATTTGGTAAAAGTCCAAAAAGTGATTTGGCTTAAATCATGATTTTACCATAAATATCATCATGAGTACCACCGTTTCCTCCCACAGTCCAAAAACATGGATTCAAGGTAAATTGACTGCTCTAAATTGCCCCATCTGTATGTTTCTGCATGTGAGTGTGTGTGCGTGCCTAATGATGGATTGGTGCCCTGTCCTGGGTGTGTTTGCCCGGCGCCTGAAATATTCTCCCCTGGATGGGTATGGGGAACTCCACTGTGACCAAAGTAGAGAATGAATGAATGAATACTTACATGTAACTTAGACTCAGTGGTACGTTACAAGGTACATCAGGTGCCCAGCAATAGATTGGTGCCCTGTCCAGAGTAAATTTGTCCTGCACCCAAGTCATTTTCCCCTGGATGGGCATAGCCCCACTCCCTCCCGCAACCCTCATAGAGGATAAAGTAAAAGATAATGAATTAATGAATAAAATTTAAATCAGGTATGAAGTTCTACTTTTTTAAAAAATTACGATTGCTCAGTTTACTCTTGGTAACACAAACATACCCCACCCCCTCACACACACACACACACACACACACGCACACACAAAGACAAGCAATTGGCAAGCAATTTAAACAATAAATTAACATAGCAAATGTCATTTTTTTTACTGATTTTTATTATCATTTTATTTCATTAGCTAGTATTTCATATTATGTTTGTTCTGTTTGTATTTGAACATTTACATACACATACATACAATCATAGAATAAATTATCTTTTTCATCAATTGTGTGGCACTTCAATAAAATGAAAACAGAAAAAAAACACACATTAGATTTAAGTACATAGTTTCCCCAAAAAGTATGAATATAGTATATATGAAGAAAAAATAATTACACCTTAATTCATTAACATGTAAAAACCACCATTAGCATTAAACAATAAAATAAAGTCAAAAATTTCTGTTGGATTGTATATGCCTTATTATATTTTCAATCAAAGATTTTGTCTTATTTAGTTTAACAGCGTCACTTAAGATCATTGATTCATAAGTTGTAAAACTGCTTGTCCCATACACGGGCTCTCCTGCCTTATTTATCGTTAAAAAGAAGCTCCAGACTGATAAGAGCCTGGTCTTTAGTAATTTGCTTCCAATCATCTGGATACACAGCTGGCTTTACTTTAAATTCTTTAGCAAAGCGGTTATTAAATGTCACCAGCACAAACTTCCAGTAATCAGATGCTTCAACAGACTGGTCAGGTGCAATAAACCAATCTGGATAGAAGGTCTGGTAGTCTTTGCAGGGATGAGGTTGAAAATTAGTTTCATAACTTTCAAACACCCCATTACCAAGAACACTAGAGGAACAGATCTCTTCAATGAGAACACCTGAATTTGTATACACAGCACCACTAAGACCTCGTGGTCTGTGAACAACTGCAAAGTGTTGGGAATGTGTTTTTCCTACTGCCTCACACGGGGTTTTACAAAAAGGGCATTTCTTTCCACAACCAATCACTCGTTCAAAAAGCTTGTTTTGGGGTTTATTAAAAGCATTGCTCAGTGTATGTTGGACATTGTTTGAAAAATCTTTTGCAAAATCTTCTTTGAAATCATTAAGACAAACACAAAGACTTTTGGTAAATGAATGGCAACAACAGTTGTTATTAAAGAAAACTCTTTCTGCATTGTTTCTGGATATTGTTAGAACATTGCAAAGAGCTTGATGAAGGTTTTGAATGAACCTAGATGTACCTTCTACAGTGTTGGGTAAAAAAGACCCATCTTTCTGACATTTGGATGTTTCTACAGCTTCCATGATTTTCTCAGTTACAAGGTTAAGTCTTTTTATTTTTAAGTTCTGCAAAGTCATGTCTTTGGAAAAACACTTAAAGATGTGGTTGGTTATCCAGGTATCAACAAAGCTCTCATACTCGGATATGTATGATAAAAAATCATTAAAGTTACAGTTTTCCAGTAGCTCCTTCTGAATCGTGTACTGAAATAGTTTTCGTGAACTATACACATTAGGACACATTTTCAGAATCTCATCAGCAATGTCAATTCCAATCGACTGATTGATGTAAGTGATTATAGCTGGTTTAAGACAGACGTGAACATATACTTGAGCTTTTCTCTGACATTGGTCCTTCTCTTTGTACGAATCAATAAAATCTGACTGATACTGACTCTTTGATTCTTCCATTTTCCTCACAGGATCCTGTTCAGCAAGATAATTTTTATGCATCTTCGTGAATTTTCTAGCCGCAATCCCACAAATGTGCAGTTTCAGATCTAGTGCAAATTTGGCATTTATTTTGGATTCTGCTTTTTGGAGCTGTTTATCAATTTTCTCGAGAACATCTTTTATGTATGTGGTTTGATAATCATGTTTTGACTGTGTGTGTTGATCAATTATTCTGTTACAGATGCCAATGACCTCAAGTGCCAATGTGTCCAGATCATATTTTACATTTTGTTGGGTAAAAAAAGATTTAATTTTTGTCAATACTGTAATATGGTTTTCATTGACTATGAAATTTGTCAGCCCGCATTTTGTCAAATCTTGAACTCTTTGCAAGTCCTCCGTGACGTTCAGATTCCTTAAATTAACAACAAGTTGCCTCCTCACATCATCAGAAACATTTTTTTCTTTAAGAGCAGAGATATTACCCAGTTGTTTCTTCCACATCTTTTCAAATTCAGCTTTCAGATCCTCATCAGACATCTGATTTTTGCAGTGTCTGTTATTTTGCAGTAGCTGCAAAACCTGCTGCTCGATCATTTTGGTTTTTTCTCTATGAATCTGTTCTGTTATTTTCATGCCCTCTCTCATCTCAAGTGCTTCATTAAACCTCTTTCTTACTTCATCTTTCATCTTTCTCTCTAAAAAATTAATGTTATTGGCAAAGTCAGTTTTGTACTTTTCCACCAAATGTACATGTCGGTCTTTCCTCTTATAATATTTGTTCAATTCCCCAATAATTTTCTGTGTTTGTGACACAATCTCATTTTCTACAGTTACTTCAAGTTGGCCAAAAACATTTGGAATATCTGTATCTAAACTGTTCGATATCTGATTTGATGCACTTGTTATCCAAGACTCTATGTGTCTTTGGTAAGTCCACTCCCAGTCTATAAACTCTTTGCAAAGGTTGTCATAGGCATGAGCTACAAGACTGTTCCTGAAACTAAAGATGAAGTTTTCATACTTCACTGCTCTCCACAAATCGCTCATCCATTCGATGAAATCTGGGATCTGAAATGGCTCTACATTCTGTCTGATTTTGAGCATCTCCAAGAGGTTTTTCTTAAAATCAAAAAC
>JAOUQT010068015.1:0-10349 GCA_025769995.1 Xyliphius kryptos
AATACGAAAAAAGTAACTGGCAGTTTATTTCGAGTCTCTGCCTCTTGGTGGAACTAATTAGTTTGAGATTACGCAACTGTACACATCTGCTGTTCTCAGAGGTAGACCCTTCACTCTGAAAATAAATACCCCCCATTGCGTGTTTCATTAATTAAGACTAAATGTTGCTTGTTGGTTATTTATTACTAAATGTTATGCTAAGCAGTTAACATTTTGTTTGTGTGTGTGTGAGGGAGAAAGAGAGTGTATCAAATGAACGAAAAAATCCAGTCTCACAATTAGTTCCTGCTAGAGACAAATGTTTGTGTGTCAATAAAGAAGTCAATGTGTTACATAAAAGACACATAATGAAGACTGGTGAGTTTTGCTGTGAAAAAAGGAGTGTGTTAACCTAACATGCATGTGGGAGGAAACCAGAGTACCCGGAGAAAACCAGTGCAAACAGGGGGAGAACATGCAAACTCCACATGGAAATTTGGAGAAATAAAAATGAAAAAAATTTCTTCTGGCAGTGATGCCACAGCCCTGTCCACTGCGCCACTGTGTGGCCACAGTCATATAGTTAATGAGTTTTTATTTGATCATGTGCCTAATTGTACATTTTATTAGGGATCCTGGGCTGGAAAGTGTGTATACTGTATTTAGGGTTAAAGTGTTTTTCTCTGATGGTGTGAAAACATGCTACATTTTGGATTCAGGATTTCAGTGAACATCTGGATTTCTGTAAACCTAGCAAGTAATGTTGAGTGTATTTATAGTGTGCATGCATGTATGTTGTTGTGTGTGTATATGTATTTAAGGTCAGAAATTGTGATCTGATCATGTGACCACTTGCTACTTTTTAAATAGTGTTCTCAGTCAGCATCTGGATTTCAGGAATTTTGTCTTATGCTGAAGTAGAATTTTTTACTTGAAGGTGTGTGTACAGTATGTAGGTTCAGAGTGTTTTCTATGATCATGTGACAATATGGATCCCAAATTGGAATCTCAGGTAACATCAGGATTTCCGCAAGCCTAGCTTTGTGGTAATGGTGGGTGTATTTAAGGTGTGTGTGAGTGCACTCTCAGCAAGTTTTACTCTGATCATGTGACCACTTGCCACAATTGTTTGTTAGGGCTCTCAGCCAACATCTTAATTTCTGTAACTCTAGCTTTGTGGTAATATTGAGTATATTCCTTTAAGGTTTGTGTGTGTGTGGGATGTGCTTGTGTGTGTGTATATATGTGTGTGCTAGAAGGATGCGCTGCACTCAAGAACATGCAGGATGGCTGTTGCTACATTGGACTACACACATTAGTGGGTGTGTCTTCTGAAGAAGAAACTGTAGAGTCTCAGTTCTTGTGGGGCTATTAAGAGAGAGAGAGAGAGAGAGAGAAAGAGAGAGAGAGAGAGAGAGAGAGAGAAAGAGAAAAAGAGGATGATGCCAGGGTGTAGCAGCTCTTCTCCCGAGCGCTGAGTAGAACAGAGAAAGTGTATGTAAAGAAGGAGCCGATCCTAAAAACCTCGATACATCATGAAGGTAAGCATTACTACAGCATGAAGTCTCTGTGTGTGGTGTATGTGTGTGCGTCTATGTATGTCAGCCAGATGCTCGCTCCAGCTTTCCTTGCTGTACTCGATGAACATCAGCTTTTTATAACAGTCGTATGTTATCTTGCTCAGTGTTGAGTCTAATATATACACCCTGTGATGATGTGTGCGTGTTCATATTCATGTCTTCTATTTATTTACATTTGCTTATACAGTATAAACAGAATACTTCTCAGTCTTCAGTAAACATAAACTGTTTCACTTCTACATCAAATCTTGAATATGTTTTAAATAAATATTTTGCATGCATATAACAAATGAATGGATTTATGGCGTTAATAAAGAAAAGTTAACTTTTAGAAATATCTATATATTCCCTTTGCATCCTGAATAGCTCAGTTGTTAGAGTGCAACTTGCTGGAAAAAAACAGCAATATCATTAATTGGGGTTTGAATTCCTGGGGCTGCAAGAGTGACAAGTATTTGGGATGCTCAGTCAGTTTGTTCCTATCCCACAGAGCACATCCCACAGAGAATTGTGATGATGCCGTATGATATGACAAGATATGTAGTCCCTTTTTTGCAGTGTATGACAATGGTCAAGTGATTTATAATTAAAAAAATTAGACTTTTTGTTATTTTCGATCAGACAGTCCTGATACTTTACATTTACTATTTACAAGTAGTTTTACTTTATTTTATTTACAAATGTAATCATTTGAAATTAAAATTATTCATTGTATAAATTCTATAGTAAAATATAGAAATTGTATTTGAATTGTAATTATTAAAAAATGTATACTTTACAAATACTTATTTTAAGTGAATTAAAATACCTTAATGTTTTAAAATAAATGTAAATTATATTCATTAGTTATGCTTTATATTTAATATTTGACTTTATTTAGGTAAATTGTATATTTTATAAATGTTTATATTTTTTGTTGCCAGGTATATATATCTGAAATAGATATATTTTCATACAATTTTAACATATTTATTTAATAAAAGAACTATTTGTAACATATTATATAGACTTACATTATATAACTCATTGTAAAAATGTGCATGAAACATTTTTAATTCCAAAAGTAAGATACAGTAGGTTATGTTTAATAAATGTATTACAAAATACATTTGAAACACTACAACATATTAAAGTACACAGAGAGAGATTTTTTTTATATTTTATCTAAGGGCCTCGCATTATTCGGCCTCACATAAATCTTATACTGTAATGTGCTAGCTGGCAATCCTGGTTCTGGAGTGCCAAAATCATGCAATTAACAGCTGAGTTGAATGAGGTGTGCTTGAGCATGAAAAACATAAACGTGTGCAACACTTCGGCACTCTAGGACCAGGATTGCCTACCCCTGTGCTAGCTACACTCTATGATCACTGCATTCGAGTGGCTATTTGAGTTATTGTTGCCTTCCTATAATTGGATATTTTCTCTTTTTTTTGAACATTCTCTGTAAACCCTAGAAACGGTTGTGCATGAAAATCCCAGTAGATCAGCAGTTTCTGACCAGCCTGTCTGGCACCAACAACCATGCCATGTTCAAAGTAACTAAAATCACCTTTCTTCCCCAATCTGATGCTCGGATTGCAATTCAGCAAGTTGTCATGACCATCTCTACATGTCTAAACGCATTGAGTTGCATTTATTTTTAAATAAAGTATTTATCTTTGCATTTGTTGGAGTGTGGTAAAATCAAACTATATAGCTGCATAGTACCATGTGACCACTGTGGAGGAAATAATTATGTCATGTCACTAATTTCTGTTAGCAGCCTCTAGCTGCTCATTTACAGAGTGATTTTACACTCCATGTTAAATCATTATCATAGAGCATTGTTAGTTAAGACAGTCTTAAGAAGTCTTACTAGGTTCTTTTCTCATGTAGCTGAATCAGGATTTCCTCTTGATTCATGTCCCACTTAGCGAAAGGAAAAGTGCAAAGTCTAGCATTTGTGTCCTATTTCTGTGGATCCGACTACTCAAGTCTCACGAAGTGATGGATGAGTCTGTGGGTCTGTATTCACAAGGGGAAAAGCACAGCACTGCAACGCTGATACTGACAGACTGGGAACATGCAAACCATAGAAAAAACAGACAGATAGTCAATGTCCTGACTGCAAAGCCTCATGGGTAGAGGGACAAGAATTTTATCAATGTCCTGTCTTATACAGTATGTCACCGTCTCTATGTCTCTCACACACACTCCCTCTCTCTCTTTCTTTATCTCCCACCTCCTCTTCTTATGTATAATCTTTTTATAAATGTAGGATTATGGGACACATGAATAAGACATGTACAAAATAAATCATTGTATATGATCACAAACTCCACAGCACAACAACAAAAGGTAGCGCAGAGTCTGTGAAAAGCTATCCTAAATAGATATGTTTTTAATTTGTCTTAAAACTGAGACAGGTCAGTGGCGGAACGTAGCTCTGAGGGCAGCGAGTTCCAGAATTAAGAACCAGATACAATGAACGTTCACTCCACTGTTTATACCTGGACCGAGGGACCTCCAGAAGATGTTGGCCGGCAGAGCGAAGAGCTCTCTCAGGGTGGTAAAACCTCAAGATTTCAGTTATGTAGGGAGGTGCAAGGACAAATAGCACTATTTTAAACTTAATCCTAAATTGTACTGGTAACCAATGGAGTGAGTAAAGCACGAGTGTAATTTGGTCATATTTCCGAGCGTTAGTAAGGATCCGGGCCGTGGCCTTTTGTACCAGTTGTAGGCGGTGGAGAGATGTTTGACTATGTCCAGTGTTTAATAAATTACAGTAGTCTAAACGAGAGCTGATAAAAGCTTGAATAGCTCTTTCCAGGTCACAGCGGCTCAGGAATGGCTTAACTTTAGTAAGGTGGCGAAGCTAGAAGAAGCTTGTCTTCACGACAGAATTGATTTGTAGGTCAAATTTAAGTCTGGAGTCAAATTTCACCCCAGATTTCTAACAACATTGTACTGTAATGTTCTGAAATGGTCAAAACGTAATCACAGAACAAACACCCGCTAAAAACAATGGACATAATGGAAATCAACAATCTGGTTATTGTAAATAAATGAGATGTTTACTGGTTTGCTGTGTACTGTGTTTTTAGTACAGTGTTCCTACTCAGTATTTAGTTGAATGACTGCAGAATTGTCAGCACAAAATCACTTTATATTTCCACAATCTTCCTGTTATAAATAAATAAAGCAACATATTACATAACAGACCGCTTTGTAGACAAAACCATAGTAAAAATCATAAAGAAGAGTGACATTCAAATAATCCAGAAGAACTAAGAAGATACTTAATGAAATGTAGCAGCAATTTCTGAATGAAAACGTATTAATAATAATACAATAATAAACCGGGCAGCACGGTGGCGCAGTGGATAGTGCGGAAGGTCCCGGTTTCCTCCTGCATTCCAAAGACATCCATAATAGGTTAATTTGTGTCTCTAAATTTCCCTTAGTGTGTGTGCCCTATGATGGATTGGTGCCCTGTCCAGAGTTGTTCCTGCCCTCGCGCCCAGAGTTGCCGAGTGAAATTTTTACCTTTAAAAATTATCAATCATTTTCTACATAAAAGAAATAACAGTAACGTTTCAGGGGTTAAAATGAATTTTGTAGTAATATATCTAGTTTTACTATCTGACACAGTTCTTTGAGAGACCGTGACTGTATTACTTCATTCTTTTAAGCAGCCTTCTTTCTGTTTTAGTAGCATTGTCATGCTATTATAAATATCTATATATTCCCATTGCATTCTAGATTTCCCGGTTGATAGAGCTTGAACTGATGGAAAAAAACAGAAGCATTATTAACTAATGATTGAATAGCTAGGTCACAAGAGTTTGGAAGGCTCAGTCAGTTTGTCCCTATCCCACAGAACACATCCCACAGGCAACTATGCCGTATGATATGACATGATATATATAGTCCCATTTTTTCAGTGTGTGATAATGGGCAAGTGATTTATAACTTTAAATATGCTCTTTACAATTAGTTTTACTTTTTTTTTTCATCTTTCGGCTTTTTCCCTGTCACCAGGGGCCGCCACATTAGGATATGGCACATGTTTTACGCCGGATGCCCTTCCTGACGCAACCCTCACCCTTTCGGGCTTAGGACCGGACAATTTAACTTCTCCAATTCACCTAGAATGACAATTTTAGCATTTTCCAATTTTACTTAACATCCATGTCTTTGGCCTGTGGGAGGAAACCGGAGCACCCGGAGAAAACCCACGTATTCGATTGAATATGGGTTGTAAACATTTGACACGCTAATTACTTTACAATACTGTGAAAAAGTCTTAAACTCATGTAAATATATGCTGTAAAGCAGAGAGCGCTTTAAAAATAAAAGTCCTTGAACTGTTTTACATTGTACATTAGGTTCAATAAGTAAATTACTTCGAATGTTATACGGAAACTCTTGAGAATCTCACCCGATTCTACTGGAAACTGTCAAACCGATGCTTGTCCGGCAACTTTGGGTGCAAGGGCAGGAACAATCTATCGTAGGGCACACACACACACACACGGCCAATATAGAGACATCATTTAACAAAACCTGCATGTCTTTGGAGAAACCCTGAGCATACACAAGGAGAACAAGGGGAAAACACGCAAACTCCACAGATGAATTTTTCAGGTTGTGCCACCCGGGGTTTGACTCTTGGTCCTACTTGCTGTGAGGCGACAGCACTACCATTCCTCCACCTATAAAATCATGATCTATAATCTATAATATATATATATATATATATATATATATATATAACAAACTTTATACTTAAAATTCAGAGGGTGTCTAGAATTTTGAACCGTAGCCTACTGTAGGCTACATCATATGCAAATGACTCTCTGGGGTCACATGGTGATTTTGTCTCGCGCACCTGAATTGAGGTGTGTAGGGAAAACATTGGTTGGATAGTCGGCATGGCCCTTTAAAGCCCAGGACCTGCCTCCTGCTGCTTCTCAATTGCTCGGTGCTTCACTTTACCTGTTCGCTGGCACTGGGACGGACCTGGTCCTAGCAATCATGAGGGGAAATCGGATTTGTGTGTCCATCAAACATCATTTACACGGTGGGATTTAAGGTGCGGAAGAGGTATATATTCTTGTGATGGTGCGTGTTTATTTATGACACGCTGAGGGTTGTTTGTGTTCGTGATTTCATTGAAACTCAAAAGAAAATTAGAACCACTGAGTACGACATTGTGGGAAAAAAAACGTTAAAACTGTTTAAAAATGTATATTTTCGCCGTATTTTTACATTTCGTAGCGTGAAACTTATACGAGGAAACCACTGATTGTTCGTGTAGTTGCTCTTCAAGTTTCCGCGTCTCGGAACTTCCGATAAGGAACCCACAAGAACATAAAGAACCCAAACCCCGCTCTTTTTATTTTATTTTATTGTTGAAATTGTATGAATTAAACCTTTTTATTTCCCCCTGTGTCTTGTTTTATTGTCGGTGTGTTTACTTTAGGTGTCGCGTTGAAACTCGTCGATGAGTAGGATGGTGCAAGGAAGAGGAAGCGCGAGCGCTACGAAGACGCAGCTGGTGAGCGCGATTCAGTTGCAGGAGCTGGAAGAGGAGGAGCGCGAGACTGCAGCGCCCGCTTCTTCTGCTGACCATGTCGAGCAGACCAAGGGTACAGGCTTCACATGTATTTATACACCTCCAAATGAACACTGATTATGATCTATGCTTATAAAACATGCCTGTCTGTTTATAGTAAGAACACTAACAGAACCATAACTCGATTATTAATATTTATTAGTAATATTTATTATTAATATTGATTATTATTAATTATTATTATTATTATAAGGATCATAGCTATAAAAAAGTTGCTGCAGAAGAAATAAAGAAATAAATATTAATCTGTCCTAAGTGACACCAGATTTGCTTCTTTTCCAATAGACAGGTCTTTCAGCATACCAATCTAAGGGCAGTGTGTTTACCGCCTTAGCCAAAACATGACCAGGAGCATAACGCAACAACACCTTCCCTGTTTCAGTTTAGAATCTAACTATCTAATCTAATCTATTCTTTCTCAACATATACAGTATATATATATATATATTATACATATATACTATATATATATATATATATGTATCTTACCTGATATCTTAGCTGATGGAGATCTAGCGAATATGATATGTTGTTGCTATAGGTCATACGTTGATTGGTGTTGAATGGCTAAAAGTATGTAAGTATAGGAGGGTGTTGTGAAAGCAGCAGAAAGAGAGTAGAGTGGGCCCTATGTCAAGCCCTAAAGGATTGGCATAGGATACATTACGTCTTATCCTGTGTATTTTTACAATATAGAGCACATACTTTAGTACGATTTTTGCTAAAATATCATTATACTATTAACTAGTTGACCAGTCACAGAGCCAAAGGCAGGATATGGAAGAAAATAAAATGATACGAATAATCTAATATAATGCTCTAATTTAATTAATAAACGTAAAATATATTTATTTACGTACTAGTAGAACTTATTTTTTACCTTAAAACTAGACCGAACGCAATGAAAGCCTTATGTTTGGTCATTGAATCTACAAGTGTCAACCATGTATGTTATCTTACTTATCTTCTGGACTTTATGACCTACTGACAAGTTAAGTTCATATTAAAAACAATACTTTCAAAAAATTCAGTCATAACTAACATGCCCAGGTCACTATGAGCTATGAGTACAGATTGCAAGATCTCGAAAATCCATCATTTGTCATCACGGGACCTACAGCAGACTCTCGCTAATGTTGATGTGAAAGCCTACATGTCTCTACAATCTACATCTGGAATACATACAGTATTGTTTCATTGTGTGATTGTGAGTTCCACTATTAGCAACATCAAACAAATCACAAATCCACCTAGCATAGTCAAGGTCAGGCAGATAACCTCCATGTAAGATAGCATATATGGCTGACACTTACAGAGTCAATGACAGAGTATAAGGCTTGCATTGCATTTAGTCCACATTTAAGTAAGTAACAGTGTGAACCAATGTGAGTTCTAAACATAGTTAAAGTCAGACACCGGTTGGGTAATTTGCAAACACACATGACAGACATGTGTCAGAAGTTGAAATACAGGCACAGAGTTAAAACCAGAGTAGCACAAAAGCATGGAATCAAGACTCAGCCGTACTGTGTATGTAGTACATTAAATACTTCCACACATGGCGCTTAAATGAGGGGGTTGCAATAAAGTGTGATTTTTTTTAGTTTAAGTCTTATGTTTGGAGAAAACATGAATTCCATCATGAAGAATGTAAAAATGTAAGGATGTCTGTCCATGAACTGAATCTCAAGTTGGGTCACGGAAACCGGATATGGCAGTCGTTCTCAGTCTGAGTGATCAGGGTAGAAGGGCCTTAGTCAGGGAGGTGACCAAGAACACAATGGCAACTCTGACAGAGCTTATCATTGCTTTGTGGACAGAAGATGACCTTCAAACAGGACGACCATTTCGGGTTGTCAGACCATAGCTACTCCTCAGTAAAAGGCAAAAGTTACATTGCTTAGTGTTTGCCAGAAGGAACCCAAAGGATTCTCAGACCATGAGAAGCAAAATTCTTTAGTCTGGTGTGTTTCACAGTACACAAGATTCTTCCAGACATGGGCAATAAAAGTACTTGCAAGTGTGACTGATAACCAATCCTATCAGACATTAGGAGACTAGGAGCAAGTGTGTGAGTTCTGTGTAATAGTGGTGGTTCCAGGTATTGCAGGTGTGATACTTAGAGTCTTCTCATTCTTTTTTCGTCCTCTCTCTTTTATCAGGAGTCACCACAGTAAGTCAATCTCTTCCACCTCACTCTGTCCTCTGCTTTCTTGTGCTTTCACACCAACTGCCTGCATGTCTACATTGACCTTTTGCCTGGCAACTGCATCTCCAGCATCCTCCAACCAATATATCAACTGTCCCTCCTCTGCACATGTCCAAACCCTCTCAGTTTGCCCTCTCCGACTTTGTCTTCCAATTTTCTAACCTGTCCTGGTCACTCCCAACAAGAACCTCAACATCTTAAGCTTGGTGTGCTACTTAGAGTATCAAGACATAATTTTAAAAGAACATGTAATTGTTTTAATTGATTAATTTATTTAATAATTGTTTTTATGATGGGATTATTGGTATTTTTTTATTATAGCATCTCAAAGCATCTTTCCTTTCTATTTTTTCTCAATAACCTCTGACCTGGTCCTTCCTGTTCTGTCTTTCTTTGCTCTCACAGATCAGAAGTTCTACAGCGTGGAAGAGGCTGTGGAAACCATCGGCTTCGGGCGCTTTCACATACTACTCTTTATTATTATGGGCGGTGCCAATGTAGGAGCTGTGTTTGTATTTGTAGCTTCTTTTTGAGATACATGTCACTAACTATAAGAGAACATGTGACTAATTGTGTATATGTTTCTGTGGGTTTGTGATGCAGATCGTAGAGGCATTGGAGATCATGTTGCTGGCTGTGGTGTCTCCAGAGATCCGATGTGAGTGGCGACTGGAGGATTGGCAGGTGGCCCTTGTCTCCACTGTGAGTTTTATATATTCATCATATACGAGTTTATTTATATATACGTATATATATATATATATATAAATATAATTAATATAATATATTTTTCCAATGCTTATTTTTATGTAGCAGCTTTTTCTATTCATATTTTATTATTTATTTATTAATTCATTTATTCTAGGTGAATTGGAGAAGGTAAATTGTCCGGTCCTATGCCCAAAAGGGTGAGGGTTGCGTCAGGAAGGGCATCCGGCGTAAAACATGTGCCAGACTG
>JAOUQT010068025.1:0-20567 GCA_025769995.1 Xyliphius kryptos
AGTAACTGGAAGGCTATTCCAGAGTTGAGGAGCCTTGTGGGAGAACGCTCTTCCACCAGCAGTAACTTTATTAATTCAAGGGACTAAAAGTAAACCAGCACTCTGAGAGCGGAGTTCACGTCTTGGTTTATATAATCGAATGAGTTCACTCAAATACTGTGGAGCTTGATGATGTAGAATCATATGGTATTAATAAAATTTTGTAATTTTGAAATCTCCAGCATGAGTGACACTAAATAACGTCCACATACTTTACGCAGTATTGGGTCAGATCTTAAACCTGCTGTTTTATGTAAGTCTGACGTGCATGCTCCCGTCATACCGTAGCGGCACATTATTATTATTTCATGAAACCGCAAACTCTGAGTGGCCGTGTGTCCTTAGAAAGGTCTGTCCTGTCAATTTAATGACAAGCAAGAAGTAATTTTTAATTTCGTCCTTAGGGAGCCGGCTGCCGCTTGAGTGCCGTGCCTTTAATATGACAAAAAGGCAAGACATTCCTAGTCTCTCAATTATTGATGGGCTCCTGAGCAATTTGCTCGCTTTGGCGGCACTGCGGAGTGACGGAAAGACGCGCTGAGGACTGTTTTCCGTGATGATGAGTGCAGGATGTAATATTGGTCTTCTACACTTCACGAGCCCTCAAGAGAGGGGTGGCTCATTAATTAAGGCTGCTTAAATTAGACATTCTCATTATGATAGGTGTAAACTAGCCACTGGTTAGCTGATTATAAGTGGAAAAGTTAGTTTGTAGTGCGGGTCACAAGGAGATCAGAACACAACTGTGTGAATCTTTACGTCATATGCTGGATAATTCATCAGCAGTGACTCCGGGGAAGATGGGGGCTGTAAACCATTTGTAAACGCGACAAAGATTTTTTTACATAAAACTGGGGTTGACGATAGATTTGGAGACAGAAGCCAACAAGGAGGGAGCTGGTCCTCATTATTTGAGACAAGAGTTTACATGATTAGCTGATGCCCTGATTGAGGAGGATGTAATTGGTGCCTCACATCATGAATAAATCTGTTGGAGGGTCTGGTGGTGGAACCTCAGAAAATCACCAGGCCATTATTTAAGTGCATGGATGAAAAATTCCTCGGAAACTTTCAGCACTGGGTAGATATGCCCAGGACAGTGCACCAATCTATCGCTGGGCACACTCACTCACACAGCCACACCCACAAACACACACTATATGGGGCAGTTAAGACCTTTTAATTTACCTTAAACCCATGTTTTTGGACTGTGGAAGGAAACCGGAGAACCCGGAGGAAACCCACACAGACACAGGTAGAGCATGGAAACTCCACTCAGATATTCGAACCGAGAATCCCCAGAGGCGAACATGCTAACCATCAAGTCTGAGGTGCAACATGCGATTAAAAAAAAAAAATCCTGACTCACACTTGATAAACTCAGCGCAGTTAGTGATGAACATCACCATGGCGACAGGAATCCATTAATGCTGGGGGACTGTTGCTGGACACTACTAAAAGATGTACAGTACTAGTGGACATGGAGTCCAAACCGAGATCGTTGGCAGAAGACTTTGACTCAGTAGAACTGCATTTTGGACAGGTGTACGTTTGTGGGAACAGTTTGGGGAAGGCCGTATCGATCCACAACACCACCATGTACCTGTAGTGGGATTGGTCGATCGTGCACAGCAGTTGCAGCTGGAGACAGGACACATCTCACACCTGTCTCTGATTCTACATGAACAAGGTGGAGCAGTAAGCTGGATGCAATCACTGTAGTGGGCGTTCTGATCATAGGACCCAATGAAAGTCAATAGCTTTAGCTGCAGAAGGGGGAACCATCTGAGGCCGCATCCTGTAGGGAAATGGTGAAGGTGTCCCAATACTTTTGCATGTGTATGTTTTGTATATATCGGTTTATTTAGAGGTTTTTAAGTTCACATCTTCCTTCTCGTGGTGGGGGAGCTTTTTATAGTTCCTCTTTATTGCATGATTTGATTAAATCAGGCGGAAGAATATGGCACAGCTTAGGGACAGCAGTCTGATACAGATGAAGTCAATATACTTTATGTCGCACTATTTTTTTTATCTTCCTTCTGAAGATTTTCCCCTTATCATCCTTCACGAACCGGAGCGCTTCCAAAAAGTGCACTCCAACAGATATGAAATGGGTCTGTGGCCACCATAATACGAATGTGATAGCATCTCCCTGCTGTCTTTTTAATAAGACACTGTGGTGATTTAAATCACGGACTATTTTTTTCAGGATGACTTTATTTTCTGATTTCACACTAATATCTAATTTAATGTCCTGTCTATTATGTTCTAGAGGATTTATGCTGTAAAAGCTATTGAAAGATGGAAATTAGGTCTCCCCCCTCCCGTCTCGAGTCCCCAGCACACACACACCCACTTACATGTACCCACACACACACTCTATCATCATGTGCCGTAGCCAGAGAAATAGATCTTGGGCACTTTCTGCTCTTGGTTTGTTTTTTCCTCCACCCCCTGACCGTTGTGAGTGCATGTTGGGGAAGTGCTCCGCTGATGTAAGGCAGCGAGTGTTAATGCTCTCTCCATCAGCGTGATCTTGGCATGGTACGCCGTCTTGCCTGCACTGCCAAATGACAGAAGGAGACTAACTCCATCTGGCCAGTTTCTGAAGACGGCCTGTGCGGCGGGTTTCTGATCTCTGATCAGTGAGAAACATGAGGGATTTGTGGATCAAAGAGGGTCCGACCTCAGAACTCCACTTAGTGCCTGCAGTTTTTTAGACAGCGTTTTTTTAGACAGCAGGGACATCTTGCTGCACTTAATAGTAAGCTTGTGACATACAGTAATTATTTATTTCTGATTCCCATTGAGAAGTTAAAGGACATGAAATGATGCATTTACATATTCTAGGGACATGCTGGTGGGTAATTGACCACAAACTTCTCCCTATGACTGTCTCTTGTAACCAATGTCATTAGACAGCCCCTGGTGCTCCCCAGGTGCTGAACTCGTAAATAAACAAAAACATTCATTCATTCATTCATCTTCTGCTTAATCCTCTTTGAGGGTCGCAGGGGGTTCCCCATGCCCATCCAGAGGAGAGGAGAGTGTCTCGGGCTCTGGGCAAATACACCCAGGACAGGGGGCCAATCTAGCAGTGGGCACACACACACTCACATACTCACAGACTATAGGGGCAATTTAGAGCAGCCAATTTATCTTGAATCCATGTTTTTGGACTGTAGGAGGAAACTTCACCCAGATTGGGATTCGAACCGGGAATCCCCAGGGCTAAGAGACGAACGTGACAGTGGGGAGTTTTTTCTGCACTTTATAGTAAAATTGTAGAAAAAAAACATGCATTTTTGCCTGTACACAAAATTGTGCTGCTAAAAACCAGCAGGAGGCCGACTACAAAATGACTTTCAAAATGACCTTTAGAGGTTCATTCTAGGCTCTTGCTAGGGGTAAATGACCTTTAACTTGTCCCTATGACAGTCTCTAACCACCCTAATACACCCTGTGTCATTAGATAGCCACTGGTGCTGTCCAGGTGCTGAAATCCTAAATGAACAAACACACAAAATTCAAAACCAGAAATACATTGACATTAAATTTTGATCATTTTGCAGACACTTTTATCCAAAGCTACTAAAGTATCAACTAAACCTGATGGGATACACAGGGTTGATACAGCACATCTGAAGCAAGTACTCATATTGGTAATTTGAGTGGACCTGGGATTTAAATGCACAACTTTCAGATTGATAGCACGCTAACCACTAAACCATCAGACCCACATACCCAGATATGAAGGAAGTTGAATGTTAAACTGTTAACTCACTCATGTTGTATTTGCTCACAGACTCTGCAGCGTGACGGCAACAAAGAAAGCACCATCAGTACGCTTTATGTTTCACCGTCCAACATCGAGAGTGGACAGCGCATAACCTGCCGCGCCTCCAACAAAGCGGCGCCTAACGGCAAAGAGGCCACCGTCACCATCGACATACAGCGTGAGTTCTCTTTCATTAGCACATTAGCATGGAGACGGTGTCATTTCCCCATATTTAATATAAATAATTCAGGAAGCAGCTCTCTGTAGCTCTGTGCCACATTTTCAGCCAGACGAGTGGCTCTTCATGACACGCCTTCAGATCTGTTAAATCCTGTCGCAGCTGATAAGACGACGATTATCATTTGAAATTCTCACTCTTTTAGAACGTGGGTGTAAGAGTTTTACTCAAAGTTCCTCTGAAATATGAACTTTATCATACAGCTGTCGGTATCTGACCAAGCATTTGCATTGTACTAAAGGTTTTACCAAAGTGCTGATATCATGTACAACAGTAGTAGAACTTATAGGGACCTCTAACTTGTCCATATTTGCTCGCTTTGATAGTTCCGCAGAGAGACAGGAAGACGCTTTTCCGTGATGATGAGCAGGATGTAATATCGTTCTTAATATCTGCACTTGATGGGTCCCCAAAAGAGGGGAGGCTCAATAAATAAGCTTTAAATTATAAGTAAAAAGTTAGTTTCGAGTGGGGGCCACTAGTGGTATTAGATTAGCGCTTTGTAAGTTCCTGGTTTTGATTCCCAGGTTATTTCTCCGTGGAGTCTGCACAGACTCTGTGGTTTCCTCCTATGTCCAAAATCCAAATGTAAATTAAAGACAATAAGTTGTCCTAACCATTAGCTACAGCCGTGTCAGTGCACTCGTAGTACCGGTCATAAACCTGAGTCAATAGGTGAGTCTTCATAACATCTTCATAAAGCTGTGCCAAGTCAAATATACAAATTTTCCCAATGTGGCGCCCCCAAAGGGAAACACACTGAAGTTCAAAGAAACATATTAATTTGGCATATGGTCATGAAGCACATGATTTTATCCAAAGCGACTTACAAGTATTGGAACATACAGCCCATCTGAAGCAATGAGTATTAAGGTTCTTGCTCAAGGACCCACACTGGTAACATCAGTGGATTTGGGATTTGAATCCACAACCTTCAGATTGATAGCCGACCCCTAAACACGGAACGGAATACTCATGATGTGCTGCATTGGAGAATTATGGTGGATAACTATGTAAGAGTTGAAACACAATTGTTTTTGAATGAGTGATGGCTTTGGAGTTCATATATTTAAAAGGACAGAATCCCCAACCAGAGCTGTTGCTTAGATGTGAACTGCCTCCCGCCATCATAGACCCTTCTTCTGATGATGATCGAGAGCTTCTCAATGGGGTTTAGATCAGGGGAACGTGGTGGCCACACCATAAGTTTGTCCCCTTTTATGCCCATAGCAGCCAGAGATGCAGATGTGTTCTTTGCAGGAAAATGATCTTCTTCTTAAATCATGGCAGGAAGTGCTGTTTGAGAAACTCCACATACAATATGAAGGCCATCTTTCATGGGGAGAGAGATTGTCAGCCCCCTTAGGATCCCTGAAGGGGTAAAGATGAAATATACTGTTATCATTGGCTGTTTGTTCCAAAACCTTTCAATTGTACTCTAATAGTTGATGACTGGAAAATTCCAATGACTGCAATTTATATTGGTCTTTTTGGAAAATCGGAGAAAATAATTTGGAACACAGTGTAGTAGACACTGTTTATCCTTGTTGAGTAAATAGGTATACAGAAACCACCCAACCCTGTACATGTTTCTTTTTCCGTATTACAAACCTTTTTTGAGGTAAAGTTCATGTCTAATGCATGGTGTCTGATGCAGAGTCACACATACCGGTCATTTTTCCATACAGCTTTTGCTCACTATGAAGGCAGCATGCGATTCCGGACGCAGCCTGAGAACGATCATGTTCAGATCTCGAACAATAACATTATTTTGAAATCACTTTCTTGCTCCCGGTGTTTTATCTTGTATTTTCTCAGTGTAATGGCTGTTGAACGCCAGTTTATTCTGCATTGATTATCTTTATTGGCTTCACTTCTCACCACATTTGTGGCCTTTTTAACCAAAACAGCATCAGTTAACATGGAAGGAAGTACATTTGCATTTATATAACCTCAACCTCTGACTATTTTCCATAGAAGAACAGGCGCGCTCTATTAGAAATACATACGACGTTTCTGACGAGATGTGTTCTGATGGCATGTTTCACTTTTACCAACCCTTCAAAGTCTGACTAATACGGCGTACAGTGGGGTTTAAGAAGCCATTAGCTTTGACAGCTCCATTCTTCTTTGCTGTAAATTCCATTTGATTTCACCATAACAGAGCGAGGACAGGAGCGGGAGTGTGGACCGATAAGCGCCTCTGTCTCTCCGCCGCCAGAATTGGTTAGTCATGCAAAACAATGGAGGTAGGCTTCTGCTTTAGGCCGCTTTCCGACTGCTTTCCAAACAACAACTCGCAGCTTCCTTAAACATCCGGCGGCATTCTTTCACTACTCAGATTCCAGGTCAGCATCGAGATACATGAATATCAGACAGGCTGCGGATTACCACATCAACGTTCTCATTAGTGGGGGTTGGACGCTGCATGCCAGCGTACGGTACCATGTGATCTACAACATCCGAACAGGGGTTTAATTAAGCCGTCGTTATCCCAATGTTCCCCACAAGTTCTTCTCCAAGCACTGCCATTTGAAGCAGGGACCCTGCTGCTTAGCAGGCGTGGAACAGGTGTTGGATGAATAAATGATAGCGCAGAGTGATGAGGTGATGATGGCTCCGGGCTCAGGAGACGTTCACAAAAGTCCTGGCTCTTTTCCTGTCTGACTTTTGCATCAATCTACATGCCAGACAGATCTGTGAAATATGAACACAGAGTCTGCTGGTGATTGCCTTATGATCATTTTATAGAATTTGACCACATGGTGTGATCTGATAACCAAGTTTTTAAATATTTGTATATATGATACAGTACAGGCCAAAAGTTTGGACACACCTTCTCAATCAATGCGTGTTCTGTATTTTCATGACTATTTACATTGTAGATTCTCACTGAAGGCATCAAAACCATGAATGAACACATGAGGAGTTATGTACTTTACAAAAAAAGTTAAATGACTGAAAAATTTTATGTTCTAGTTTCTTCAAAATAGCCCCTCTTTCTTCTCATTACTGCTTTGCACACTGTTGGCATTCTAATTAATGATACTAATTAACCCTTGTAGGCACAGCTGAAAACCACTTCGACTGACTACCTCTTAAAGCTCATTGAGAGAATGCCAAAAATGTGTGCAAAGCAGTTATCAGAGCAAAGGATGGCTATTTTCAGTTATTTCACCTTTTTTTGTTAAGTACACAACTCCTCATGTGTTCATTTATAGTTTTGATGCCTTCAGTGAGAATCTACAATGTAAATAGTCATTAAAATACAGAAAAAGCATTGAATGAGATGATGTGTCCAAAATTTTGCCTTTACTGTACTGTACACAGAAAGCATTTTGTAATGCATGTGATAGTCACAGAATTAGGTGGGACTGACTTACTCAGTCATCACTAATTGTTCCACTTTCCGGGTACCTACAAGGCTGAAATTTGGGATCCTGATTTCCTATCATATCCATGGGGAGGGGGAATTACTTCTCACCTTCCCACGTTCAATGGTTTATTTAATATGACCATCTAACACAAAAAACCCTCCAGTGACATTGCGAGTATTTTCATAGCCACAAACTTCACTCTATAATGATCTCTTCATTGTTAATATATAAACTTCAAAGCCATCACGCATTCAAATATATTTGCGTTTCACTTTTCATAGTGTTATCAAATTTTTCACCATTGCAAAGGAAAGGTATTCCACTAATGGTTTATGATTCCCTCTTGCATGAAATTAGGTTTGGTGCTGTTCATTTGGCATTAAGGAATGGTGTGAACGAAGATGTAATGATCCATGTGCTTGTAATCTTTTTCATTTCACCATCAAAATGTTCTTCCCTAAATAAGCATGGGGAACCCCACTTTGACCCTAGTAGAGGCTTAAGTGAAAGATAACGAATAAATAATGTAATATAAAAGAATAAAATATTAATTGTATTTTACCTGCTTTTGTTTTTTTAAGGAAGTGGAGCAGAAAATAATTGTATTTGTAAAACATGAGCTGGAGATGTTTAAAAAGTTTCTGAAAAAAGATAATACCAGATTTTATGGAGATGCAAACGAGGAGTTGCTCAATCTGAGAGAAAATGTCCTTGATATGACCTTGTTCTACCTTAAGACTATGGAACATAAAGATGTTGCTGATGCTCTCATGCGTAAGAACTTAATAGTTGAATGATTTACACATGAACACAATTTGACTGTCATTAACGAAGCATTACTGTATTTCTTTTTTTTATATATATTTAGATGAGATGATTGCATTTCAACAGCGTGCTCTTAAGTCAAACCTGAAGACAAAATTTTGTCAGGTTTGGGAAGGAATTGCAAAGGCAGGACAGTCCAATGAATTGAATAAGATTTTTACGGATCTTTACATCACAGAGGGAGGAGTGGGACAAATTGGTGAACAGCATGAGGTCAGAATGATTGAAAGTCAAAAAACCACCATGGCAAATGTTTCGGTACAAATGCAGGAAGAGCGGCAAATTGAATGCAAGAACATGTTTGAACCATTGCCTGGACAAGAGACACCTATTCGATTGGTGATGACTCATGGAGTGGCTGGAATCGGAAAATCTATCAGTGTGCAGAAATTTGTTCTGGACTGGGCTGAAGGAAAAGAACATCAGGACCTCACCTTCATATTTCCACTGCCCTGTAGAGAACTGAACCTGATGAAAGGCAGTAGAAACTTAATGGACATCATCTATGAATTTTATCCACAAATCAAAGGATTAAGATTTACGGACCGTTATAAATTCATGTTCATCTTAGATGGTCTGGATGAATGTCGACTTCCTTTGGCATTCCAAGATAATGAGGTTTTGACAGATGCATTAAAGCCAGCCACACTGGATGTTATAATAACAAACCTGATAAAAGGAAATCTGCTTCCCACTGCTCTCATCTGGATCACCACCAGACCAGCAGCAGCTGCTCGAATCCCGGCTGAGTATGTGGACCGGGTAACAGAGGTTCTTGGCTTTAATGACCTCCAGAAGGAAGAGTATTTCAGAAGAAGAATCAGTGATGAATCTCTTGTCAACAAAATTATTGCTCACATTAAGGAATCCCGAAGCCTCTTCATTATGTGTCATATTCCAGTCTTCTGCTGGATTACATCTACTGTGCTTGAGAGACTTTTGGAGGAATGTGGAGATGAAAATATACCAAAGACACTGACCGACATGTACACCTGCTTTCTCCTATTTCAGACTGTACAGGAAAATAAGAAGCACTTAAACAAAAATACTTGTGATGTTGTATGGAACAAACGGAGTATTTTGTCTTTGGGAAACTTGGCGTTTCATCATTTGGAGCTAAACAACATCATTTTCTATGAACAGGATCTAACAGAATGTGGAATCAACTCCAGTGATCTATCAGCATACTCAGGTGTGTGCACTCAGCAGACTGGTCACTTTACTGGAACAGTTTACAGTTTTGTTCATCTGAGTGTTCAGGAGTTTATTGCTGCATTGTTTGTGTTTGTAAGTCTGAAAAACGAGAACCAGAATGTTTTTAACAAGCAACCAACAGAAAGCTCTGACACAATGTTGGACCTGCTGAAGACTGCGGTGGATGAAGCTCTGGAGAGTAGCAATGGACACCTGGACCTTTTCCTCCGTTTCCTTCTTGGTCTCACAGTGGAATCTAACCAGAATCTCATACGAGGTCTTTTAGACCATGGAACAAGCAAATCTGACAGCCAGAAAGAGATCATTGAGTACATCAAGATGAAGTTCAATAGCAATCCATCTCCAGAGAGATCAATTAACCTGTTCTACTGTCTGAATGAGTTAAATGATGATTCGTTAGTAAACGAGATCCAGAAGCAGATGGAATCAGGAAGTCTCTCTGAAAAGGAACTCACACCTGCTCTGTGGTTTGCTTTGGTATTTGTACTTCTGACATCAAAGGAGAATCTGGAGGAATTTGACTTACAGAAGTTTATAAGATCAGATGAATGCTTTAGGAGGCTGCTGCCAGTGGTCAAGGAAGCATCAGTGGTTAAGTAAGTATTACCTGCTGCCTACATAAGCTATTCTTACTACCTAATAAAACAATAATAATTGAATGAAACTTTAGTAAAAATAGACTGAATTGTTTAAAATCTCCTGCATTAAGATTAACGTATTGATCCCACAAATTAGAATTAACAACTCAAATCAATTTTATCATTTGTTTAATAAAAGACAACTGATTCAGTTCTCTGACAAGCCCTCAAAATATACTTAATGGTCTTTACAGTTACATTAGAGCAGGACTACAAAGACAAAATTCCAATTCAATCCAGGTAATCTGAGTTTGTGGTGTCAATAAAAGTAAAGTTGAATGAGTTAATTAATCTTTTTAGGTGAAGATTAACGTCTTCTAAGGTCAATGCTGTGCTCTGTAGTGTTATGGATAAGGAGCCTGATAATACCTTAAAGAAAAATTGATAATCATTTCTCTTTCATCCTCTCGAATCGCAATGGGAGGGACATCTGGTCCTGGCTCCACAGAAGCATCCAATTGCACCAAGTCTGGCTTGACAGACAGGAACATGTGTCCAATGCTGGGCGGTAGCCTCACCCCTTTCCAGCATACATATATTGGAAGGAGCTTGTTTCTTCCTCATTTTGTCATTCACTTCTTGCAAACTTGCATCCGTTCTACAGCTCGCCATCAAGATTTCTCGTAAACACTTAACTGTCCTCAGGGGGACCCAACCTGTTTGGACCAGCCCCTGCCGGTTGTGGTGCTAAAAAAAATACGGTAAAGAATTAGATGGCTGACCAGGTTGAGTCCACATACCCAAACCCACTATGCTTGAGTTTGAGCTCCCAGGCTCAATGGAGGATGGCACAGATGACTAGGAACCTCTACCTCTACGTCAGGCCGTGCCCAGTAATCTTCCATGGCCAGTTCAGCTGAACCAAGGGTACCAGGAGAGGGACATTTACAATGGGAAACTCTTAGGGCCACTGCCAGGTCTAAAGGAACATCTCTTTCCTGTCCTTCCAACATGAGGAAAGCACATTCGATGCCATTGGGGAAAGCCGCTTTACCTCAAACACGTTGGGCAACAAACCTGCTGTGGAACCTTCTATAGTGAGGCACCTCAAGCCATCTTACGGAGGACTCCTGGTACCACCCAAACCAGCCCTATTAATAAGATGGGCCAATTCATTCCCTCCATTCACTAGGCCTCATACCTAGCCTTTTCAGCCATGTCCTCTCTGCTCTCAGACTACAAGGCTGAGTTGTTGGAATGCAGGGAAAGCTGCTGGAGAGGAACGCTTCCAGTCTGGATCTTTGGAAGGATTTTGTGATGATAAACCACCTCATCCAGCGAAACACCCCACCGTGCAGTCATCGAAGAGCGTGTGCCGCGACTAAATTTCTCAGGTCTGCCCGACAATGACAAACGGCGCATTACAGATGCAACGATGGAGCCAGGCCTGGCTCTCTTCCGTCCTGCTCTGGTGCTGATGCGCAGCATTGCGATGACAAGAGGCAGAAGGAAAAACATTTAAACTATGCTTGCCCAGTCATGCGGCTGCCTAGCCTGCAACGCCCCCGTGTTTCGTTCAGTGTGCACGCCCCATGTTTTGTTCAGACTTTAACACCAAACCACATGCACCCAATCTTGAGAAATATTATCACATGATCCTACGTATTTAGACCCTTTGCTATAAAACTCATATTTAACTGTCCATTTCTTCTGATCCTCTTTAAGATGGATCTACTCCCTAATTGGAGTCCAGCTGTGTTTATGGCAGAGTAGCCTGACGGAAGCCTCTCCTCAGTGCAAGACAAATGAACGCTTGCACAGCAGGACTCCCAGAGAATAAGAGTTAAAATTCTCCCATTCTCTCATCTCTCATTTAGCACCGACCTATTTATCCAAGTTCATCACAATAAGAAAATTCAAGAGATGGGTGTTATCTCTAGGCCTATATGTGCCATGTGATTTCCATTGCCCAGTCGCAGTAGCATGTACCTGCATAACTCACTGAGCCAAAGGAGAAAAAGGGTGGAAGGTTGTGACCTCAAACACATACCTTTCGGGCTGGGGCACCACCCACAAGGGCAGGACTGTGAATGGGATATGGCCAATCAGGCCAATCCGCTGCTCACCTAAACTATCTGGAGCTGTAACCTGTGTGGCTAGCGCTCAGACATTTCCTCTCTCATCTTCATGGCCATCATGCATTAGTCCATTGTGACAACACAACAGCAGTGGTGTACCTAAAATTCCAGGGGATGATGATGCTCTTCCCTCTTGTCTGCATCGCCTCGCTCACAAGCTGCTGCTGTGCAGCAGTCAATGCATGCTGTCATAACGAGCCACACGCGTTCCAGGCCGTTTGAACATGATTGTGGACCTCCTGTTGTGGGGGAATCCATTGTATGGGAAATGGTTCTTCCACCCCTACATAGTGGAAATGCTCTGGCAGAGATTCAGCCGAGCCACCGTCAATCTTTTCGCCTCTCTCACCATCACTCCTACTGATAGCCCTGAGGTAGCACAGAGCGCCCTGGACACCGGAGATCGCGTCCCTTATCTGCGCACAGCTGTGAGCTTTTCCAGATTGGCACAGGCAAGGGCTCTGTGCATGACAACATTATACGATTGTAAGTGGCAGGTGTTTAAGAGGTGGTGTGCCACTTAAGGACAAGAAGCTTATCAGAGCACAGTGCTTGATATTTTATTCCTACAAGAACTTTTGGGGATGTCCCCTACCATTAAGGTCTATCTAGCGGCCATATCAGCATGCCATATGCAGGTTAATAAAGGGCGTGCGTCGTGCCTTGCCTATTGTGAAGCAGTTCTGAGCTGAGATCTCTCACTGGTGCTTGATCCACTTTGAGCCACTAGAGGACGCCATCTTAAATATGACAGTGCTTTGACTGGCTCTGGCCTCCAAGAAGGGTGTCGGTAATCTGCATGCTTTTTTGGTTCAACACTTGTGCATGTGATTTTCACCAAACAGGAAAAAGGTTGCACTCAGGCCGAACACGGCCTTTGTCTCTAAAAGCTTTCCAATTTCCACATGTGAGATATTAAAAGGTTACTATCGTAACCACAGCTCTCTGTTATTATCGAGTGCAGAGATTGACATAGCGCACACGGCTTACGTCACAAGATGTGAATACAGTCGACTCTGTAAGCTCTTACCCCGTCAGACCCCCTACTGACCCCGTAGACACTCAGCAGACCTCTATTGATGTTGTCAGTGCGTAGTGTGCCTCGGATGTTTTTGTTAATGCACAGTGTACCTCCAATAATTTAGTCAGCCCTGTAACGTGCACAAGCTCACTGAGACAAACAAGATTGCCTTGCACGGCTGTATGATTGTTTGTAGAGGTTACTTCTGAGATATCGTCTGCAGGTATGTAAAGTGTGTCTGTGCCTTGAAATAATTTATATTGTTTTTATTAGATTCATTCCATCGTATTGAAATGAACCTTTTAAACTTTTATTTTTCTCTTGTGGTTCTCTGGTTGGGTTTGGCAAGCTCACATCCTTCATCATCAAGCCATGTCCCATATCGCCATAACAAGTTTTTATTATTAAAGTACTTTCAAAAGTTTATCTTTAAGATTTTATTTAATGCTAGTATTATTTGTGTGATATCAACTTATTGTATGTTCTGGATAAAATCCTGATTATATTTCAGTTACATATAAACCAAATATAAAAACAATTACATCTATACACAGAACAGATACAGCAGATATGACCTTATGTTTCAGGCTCAGTAATTGTAACCTGACAAAACAAAGCGCTTCAGCTTTACTTACAGTTCTTACATCAGAAAGTTCTACACTCACTGAAGTGGATCTGAGTGGAAACAATCTGCAGGATTCAGGAGTGAAATATATTTCTGATGCATTGAGGAGTTTGAACTGTAAACTGAAAAAGCTCAGGTCAGTTTGTTTTTCATTATTACCAATATGTTTTCAATACAGTTACATAATTCATTAAAACCTATTTAGTTATGCGGAATAAGGAAGCAACAACCCTCTTCATCAACATTATTATTAACAGTGATGAATATAAAGTTTATGTTTAATTCTGTCTGAAAAATATTACTTTCGCATGACCGGTCCTGTTGCAAATCTGTTTCGATGCATTGTGGTTCTTGTAATAACAAAACAATTATGTTTTTTTTCAGACTTCCAGATTGTGGTATAACAGGAGAAAGTTATAATCTACTAGCTGATGCTCTGAAATCAAACTCCTCATCAGAGCTGATAGAGCTGGACCTTGCAGGGAATGATCCTGGAGAATCAGGAGTGCAGAAGCTTACAGAACTGATGGAGGATCCAAACTCCAAACTAAAAAATCTGAGGTGAGCTTTTAAAGAAATGTTCTTCAAATGTTGCATGGACAAATGACTCATTCAATCAGATTTAATGACCGGAACTGCAATAATGGGTGCATTTATTTACCAAAATACATAACCTCAAATGCCTGATTTTATTTTTTAAGATGGTTACAGACACGCTATAATAAAATCAAGGTTTGCTTCATAAATGTGTTTACTGAAAACAAAATTATTAATAATCTGGTGTTCTGTGACATAATCTAATCACTTTTAAAGTAAACATTGATTGCTGAGTAACAGGATACCAGTTTCTCTAACAATCAAACAATGGCATCTAGTGGTCATATTACAAAACACAATTTATAAACAACAGCTGCAACAGGCTTAGTGCTCATCATGAATCGCCTTGCTGTATATATTAATCTGTATTTCCATTTATGGTACATGATTTAAAAGAATGTATTATACATTATGCATTGATATGAATGTGAAGCGCATTATTGTCAATTATCTCATGACAGGGGAAACGGCTCAGCGGATTTACGGACTGGAAGAACCCATTTTAAAAACCAGAAGATCTTATACCTTGGGGGTTGATCATAAGCTCTGACAGGCGAACGTGCTAACCACTAAGCCACCGTGCCGCCTCCAAACTTGTTTTAATTTTATCATTTATCAGTTTTTCATTTACTTTTCTGCAGATTGTATTTGGATCGTAAAAGAAGATGATTTGTTTAATATAAAGCAGAGGCTCTAGTGAAAAACATAATTGTTTAATGTGTTTATCTTTACTGTCATTGCAGATTGCTAAAGACCAATGCTGCAGAAGAAGCATATGCTTATCTGAATGAAGTTCTGCACATAAACCCATTACTGCAAAGAGAACTGGATCTGAGTGAGAAGATACAAAATGGTTTAACAATGAAGCAGCTCACGGCTTTGTTGCAGGATCCTCACTGCAGAACTACTGAACTTAAGTGGGTATCATTAATTAAACTCTTCAATACCAAAAAAAATTTAAAAGTAATAAAAATAATAAAAAGTATTAATAAAGTTTATTTCATCCTTGTGAGATTCATCAAAACTTTTATTTTTACAAACCAGATTTAACAATCAATAAAAACTAAAATATATATTTTTATAAATACACTGTGCAAATAATTCCAAATTATTATGCAAATAATATTTTCTAATATTTTTCTAAATGACCTGTATGAATTGCAGTCATTATAATTTTCCAGGCATTATTAGAGTACAGTTGAAAGGTTTTTGAACTTATTTTTTTTGTTTGTTCAAAAACCTTTCAATTTAACTCTAATAATGCCTGGAAAATTACAATGACTGCAATTCATATAGTTAATTTTGGAAAATCTGAGAAAAAAAAATATTTGCATAATAATTTGGAACACAGTGTAAAGTATTTTACAGAATTTATATCTTGTTATTTCTTTTATATGTGCAGCTTGAGCAAGAATTTTATAACAGAGAACAACTGCTCTATTTTAAAATCCTCCTTTAATTTAAACCCCTCACACCTAAGAGTGTTGGATCTGAGCGAGAATAAATTTGGAAATTCAGGAGTATTGGAGCTCTGTGACCTACTGAAGAATCAGAAGTTTAAAATACAAATACTGAGGTGAGTTTCTCTTTTTATTAAAAATAAACCCACAAACATTCCAGAACTTAAGTTTGAACTTTCAGCGCCTAGATTCACTTTGATTAAAAAATTGTTTATGTAGTAAATTGAAATAGCCATAAGTTAAGGTATATATTATCTACTAATAAATAAATATGTAAAATTACTCTTGGAATTCATTAAGTGTTCTGTTTTTTAAACTCTCAGACTGCAGTATATAACTGGAGAGGGCTATGAAAATAAAGTGTACATGGCGAGGCAAGATTATTTATAGAACTCCTTTAATACAGAAGCAATTCAAAGTGTACAGAGTAGATTAAAATAGTAAAAGCCATTAAAATAAAGTGTCTTAACATATATACTTTACATGCAGTATATACTTTAAAGTTTCTTTTATGTCTTTACATATATACTTATGAAGCTTATATTACACTTTTTAGCAATTTGCTATTTATAAACACACCTAAATACTGTACTTTTTTAAGGATGTGTTCAATAATCTGTCATGCCACAATGCAAAAACTTTATGTTTGGCATAAAAGAACACACCATCCCCACTGTGAAACATGGTGGTGGCAGCATTATGTTTTGGACCTGCTTTTCTTCAGCGGGGACAAGGAAGATACAAGTACAGGACCATTATTTAAAAAAAAATAAAAAATTAAAAAAATGTTGGATTCTGCAAAAGACCTGAGACTGGGATGGACAATGATCCAAAACATAAAGCGAAATCTAATGGTTCACAAATAAATGTATTCAGGTGTTAGAATGGCTTTATGTGTTCTTCCTGTTTTGCAGGAAGAATGGGCAAAAATTTCAGTCTCTCGATGTGTAAAACTGATAGAGACATACCCCCAGCAACTTGCAGCTGTAATGGCAGCAAAATTTCGTTCCACTTCCCAATTGTGTCTCATTTGTTGTTGATTCTTCACAAAATCACAATTTCATATCTTTGTGTTTGAAGCCTGAAATGTGGCAAAAGTTTGAAAAGTTAAAGGGGGCCAAATACTTTTGCAAGGCCCTATAAAGTGATTATTGTAAATCTTGATTCTCACAATCTGTTCCCACCAGTTGCATGGATAGTGCTGGAGCAGACCTCACGGACCATTGTTCTGCAGAACAAACAAATGCTTACTTGCTATAGCTAAAATTCAGGTATAAAATCTAAAATAAATGGTCAGTGTGATTATTTATAATGTACATGTTTTTTTTTTTGGGCTAGTTAATTGTGACCTGACAGGACAGAAGTAAAATCGAACTGTAAATTGAAGACACTTAGATCCTTTTCTCTTTCAACGACTTTTAAAGAATTAGCTTTCCGGTTCCTGTTTCTGTTACTGACCTGTTTTGATGTTTTGTGTTTTTTGTAATAACTGAATGATTATCTATTTCTTACAGACTCTCAGACTGCAGTATAACAGAAGAAGGTTATAATTCACTTATTGAAGCTCTGAAATCCAACTCCTTATCGGTGCTGGAAGAGCTGGACCTTAGAGGAAACGATCCTGGAGATTCAGGAGTGCAGAAGCTTATGGATCTGATTCAGGATCAGCACTCTAAACTAAAAACACTTAGGTGAGCTTTTCATACATCTGCTGCCCAAACTTTTTCACATGTTGTTTTTCATCTTCTTCCATCTATGTCTGTCTTCTATATCCTCTGTCCTCACACCAGCTACCTCCATATCCTCTTTAACTGCATCTATTTATCTCCTCTTTGTCTTTTCTGTCTATGGCAGCTTCATATCTTACATTTTTCCACCAATATTCCACAATATACCATTTTTCCACCCAATATACCCACTGTCCCTCCTCTGGACATGTCCAAACTATCTCAGTCTGGCCTCTCTAATTTTATTTTCCAGTTGGTTAACCAATGCTGTACCGCTGATGATCGTTTTCCTAGTCTTATCCATCCGGGTTGCTCCCAAGGAGAACTCCTAAGCTGTTAATTATTCTAATAATATTTATTTATTTGAAGTATTTTGCTGCTGATTATACTAACATCTCAAAATAAGATTATAATATATAGTAATTGTTTAATGTGATATTATTATTCTTTTATCTCATTGCAGATTGCTAAAGAGTAATGCTGCAAAAGAAGCATATGACCATCTGGTTGAAGTTCTGCAGATAAACCCATTACTGCAACGACAACTATTTCTGAGTGAGAAAATACAGAGAGGTTTAACAGTAAAGCAGCTATCGGCTCTTTTGCAGGATCCTTACTGCAGAACTACCGGAATTAGGTGTGTATCCTAAATTTAAGTCTATAATCCTCAAATAATATTATTATTATTGTAGTATATTCAATCCTTGTGAGATTCATCTAAACTTTTGTTTACACATAGTAAATATGAACCTTAGATAATATTTCCACAGCAGATTTAGCCAGTCAATTAAATTTGAAAAGATATTTTAATATTTGTATATTTATAGAGTTGGTTTTTTTTTTTTTACATCATTGTTATACACTTTTTATTTATTTTATATGTACAGCTTGATGAAGAATTCTTTAACAGAGATAGACTGCTCTTTTTTAAAATCCTCCTTTAATTTGAACCCCTCACACCTGAGAGTGTTGGATCTGAGTGAGAATAAACTCGGAAATTCTGGAGTATTGGAGCTCTGTGACCTTCTGAAGAACCAGGAGTTTAAAATCCAGATACTGAGGTGAGTTTCTCTTTTTATTAAAAGTATGTATACTGACTGTGAACTTCTTTATAATAAATACAATTCTCCAGCACATATATGGTATTTGATTAAAAATTATTTTATATAGTGGATTTAAATATCTTTCAGTAAAGGTAATAAAGGTATGTAAAATAATCTACTGATGAATAAATATGTACATTTTCTTATGAAATTTACCTTCGTTCTTCCAGACTCTCAGACTGCAGTATAACTGAAGAGGGCTATGATTCTCTAGCTGCAGCTCTAAAATCCAATCCCTCATCAGAGCTGATAGAGCTGGACCTTAGAGGGAACGATCCTGGAGAATCAGGAGTGCAGAAGCTTATAGAACTGATGCAGGATCCAAATGCTAAACTAAAAACACTGAGGTAAGAATAAATCTAACGATTAAATACCCTTCCTGATATTTCTTAAAGTGTTAAGAGCACTCCCAATGTACTCCAAATGCACTCCCATGTCATTCTGACTCCGCCCCCTTAACACCTCAATCATGCTTACCTGGCAGCCTTCATAAACCCTTTGTTTCCTTCACTCCATCGTCAGAGAATTGGTTTTCCAAGCCATGCCATGATTATCATTCCCAAAGCCTCTTTCAGTGCTTTGTTTATTTGCTACTGACCGTTTGCCTTTTCTCCTCTGTCTCCCAGTTGCTCCTCGTTGTTGTCCTGTTCCTGTCTAACACCCTTGCCTCAGACGCAGGTTGGGGGGGATTTCGCTCTCCGTACCATATTTTGCCAGGTTCTGAATGATCGCTTACGTGATGAACTGGCTACAGAACCCTCCAGCCTAAGAGATCTTATTAATCTCATAATTTCTATCGATGGCAGAACTTTTGAACGCCACCATGAATTTGTTACATGGTCTGAGAGATCATATTCCCCTTCTCGCTGCTCTTCAAATCACTCCGGAAACAAAATTCCTTTTTCTTCATCTAATTTACAAGATCGGGACATGTCTATGCAGCTGGGGAGCCTGCGTTTATCTTCCGAAGAGCGCACACGAAGGGTTCAGTTGGGTCAATGCCTGTACTGCGGTGGATCAGGGCATCGACAATTGGAATGCCCCATTTGACCACCAGCCCCAACTACCGTTCTGGCCAATCAGTCTGGCTTTCGGCCCATAATGTTCCCCTACGTGCCACATCTCGCAAACTGACCCCTCATTTCATTGGACCCTATGCTTTTTTCAGGATCATCAATCCTTCTGCCGTCCGACTTAAACTCCCACGCCACGTGTATATCAACTTCCCATTTCGTGTTTTCCAGCTCAAACCTGTCCATCAGTCCATGCGAAACCCTCGTACCAGACCCCCTCCACCTACTTAGTTAATTGATGGCCAGCCTGTATTTACAGAACACCGACTCCTATACCCTTATCATCGCAGCAATGGAATTCAGTATCTGGTAGATTGGCAAGGATATGGTCCCGAAGAACTCCTTAGTTCCTCGCTCCACCATTCTGGACCCTGCCCTAATTCGTGAGTTTAATCTCAGACACCCTGATGAACCTGGAAAGGTGCCAAGAGGCCACTGTACTGTTAAGAGCCTGTATACCTGTGTCACTCTGACTCTGCCCCTTCATCACTTCAATCATCCTCACATCCCTGCGTGAGGTTGAGTGTTTTGCTCTGTTGTTTGCCCTGGCTGCCTCTGTTTCCTTTCCATTTGTCCAGGCCGGTTCAGTACAGGGCGCTGCCGAGGCAGTTTCAGCAGAGGACGCTGCCAAGGCAGTTTGAGCAGAGGACTCTGCCGAGGCAGTTTCAACAGAGGGCGCTGCCGAGGCAGTTTCAGCAGAGGGCGCTGCCGAGGCAGTTTCAGCAGAGGGCGCTGCCGAGGCAGTTTCAGCAGAGGGCGCTGCCGAGGCAGTT